>JAQBSW010003189.1:0-87680 GCA_029291075.1 Eudiplozoon nipponicum
ACTAAGAATTGTATAGTGTAGAAAAGCCAATTCATCCAGTAGACCGGTTTCGTCCTTATTGGGAACTCATCAAGTACTGGCCAGAATTTGCCGCGGACAGGATACGAACCTGGGCACGTCTGCTTCGGAGTCTGGTGCTCTAACCACTGAGCCATCCTGCCGCACACTACACTACACACAATTTTCAGTTATATACTAACTAATGTAACTTGGTTAGTCAATTTTTCCTTTAGGTGGAGCTCATATGGCATCCATTTAGACCCAAAGTTCCAACTAACCATGCCCAATCTGTCATTACTGAACAGACACCACATTACATGGGGAAATGGTATTGAAATGAACATTTATATAATTAAACGAACATTGGTTGCGCGGGTGGTGATAACAATTATTATAATCAAGGTTGCGGTCTTGATATAAACACCTGACCCATTAATTACTTACATATGTCAGTATAAACTAAGAATTGTATAGTGTAGAAAAGGCAATTCATCCAGTAGACCGGTTTCGTCCTTATTGGGAACTCATCAAGTACTGGCCAGAATTTGCCGCGGACAGGATACGAACCTGGGCTCGTCTGCTTCGGAATCTGGTGCTCTAACCACTGAGCTATCCTGTCGCACACTACACTACACACAATTTTCAGTTATATACTAACTAATGTAACTTGGTTAGTCAATTTTTCCTTTAGGTGGAGCTCATATGGCATCCATTTAGACCCAAAGTTCCAACTATCCTGTCCGCGGCAAATTCTGGCCAGTACTTGATGAGTTCCCAATAAGGACGAAACCGGTCTACTGGATGAATTGCCTTTTCTACACTATACAATTCTTAGTTTATACTGACATATGTAAGTAATTAATGGGTCAGGTGTTTATATCAAGACCGCAACCTTGATTATAATAATATGAGCAAATAGTCTTATGCAATTATTTCTATGAGTTGATTAACTTCACATTGTGCTTACGATTAGTTTTTTTGAAAAACGTTAGTTGTCCATACTATCTCTCTCTTTCTCTCTTTAATCTTTCACCTAAGCGTCGCTATGACATTCACTCTCCATCCATGTACGAAACTTGCTGCTCCATATTTGAACTAATTTGTTGCTATGTGCGCAATACCTCATACACCATTGTATACATTAGAGTTCCCGGCTTTAAATAAAATACAATATATGACATTCAAGGTTTTAGTTTTCTATCATTTTGAATTTTGATTACCGTGGCATAGTAGCAATACAGTTATAACAAATAACAAAAGGTTCGATACTGTCTCTCTCCTTTACAATATTCTGCATACGAGATGAGATTACGTATACCGGGAATTTGAGATAGGTGAGGTAATGATTGGTCTGCTAATTATAAATAGTTATATATTGAGTTACTGAGACAAATTCTATGATTAAAAATAGTGTTGAGTCAATTATATATAAATAGAATGGTTTTGGAACGAGGTTACCACATTTGATTAAATCTGCTATTGTGATCAGTGTTGTGTTGCCTGAGGATGGTGCTGGAAAGTAGGCACCGAAACGTCGCCAGTAAACAAAGATGTAATAGAACCGCATTTTCAGTTGAAAAAAGAAGAATTCTAACCGATCAAAGACAAAACAAAATCGGAAAGTGTGATGAATCAGATCTTTGTGTAACTGCCCGTGTACAACTATTACCCGCGTACGCAAAACGCGGCATTGAACCAAGCATTAAAGTTGTTTGGAATTTATCCACTTCATGCTAATAGTGAAATAGGAGACGACAAGTTTTCAGCCTTCCTGTCGTTAGTCGTTTAGGCATCGGAAGAACAGCTTCAAACCCAGCGATTGCATACTGTCTACAATATTATAGCCTCGTAAACAGTTTTTTTTCCATTACATTCTATATTATGCATTAAAATAGCATTGCATGTTTCGCGGTTGCGCAACAACATTGCGTCAAAATAATGCAAATTTTAAATGCACACAGATAACAAACTAATTTCAGACATTGGAGTTTATCGATTTATACTTAGAGAAGGCCATTCTATACTGATTTGCAGAACCGATTTATCAGTTCATTTATTTTGACGCAATTTTCATAGAATTCATGGCAAATGAACAGTTACACAAGAGGCATGCAAACACGCACACGTAAACACACATTAACGGATATTACAGTTAAATACTGTTTGTTGCGAAGAGCTAATATAATAACTATTATTGCCATTTACACGATAATGCATTGCAAGAGTAAATAAATTTCATTGAAATTCTATGAATGCTGCAAGAATGACATGCTCTTAACTACGTAGCAGTTGCGCAGCCAAAATACGAGGCAAGTAAATTATATGTGAGACTTATACAGGTAGGATATGTAGCCCAACTATTGAGAAAAGTATTACTAAGTAACTGCGGTTTGATTTTAAACAGGCTGTTTTCGCTGTTTTTCCAGAAAGTTCAACACGCTGCAAGGCGTCGAACAGTCAGTAGATTTTTCAAATTTCCTAAGACATTGAAACTAAGATTTGGAATTGGTGACTTTAAAAACACCACAAATCTGATTACTGTCACGTTTATTATTTAGTTTGAACCAATGGAATTGAAATAGCGCAATAACTCAATGTTTCGACATCAAATTGATAACTATTCATTTTTAACCACTTGATTAGCCTAAATATCACGCAGAAATTCTTAGCTTCATTTTTAAAGTGCGACTAAATTTATTTTAAATTCACCTATTTACTACTTAACTTGCAGTTAAAATTTTATTTTTTATTACTCAGGTTTTACTTTCATGACAAATTTATTTTAAAGTTTTAATAGAAAGACGTCGTTCCGGTTGACTGTACATGCTAATACCACGCCGTTCCCCTGATATGCGTGGAACATTGCTGCATTAGATCCAGATGGAATTGTCAATAACCTCACTATATCTGAATTTTCACTGACCATTGATTGTGCACCCATACTTTCAACATCGATATCTTTCTCAATGCAATTTAAATTATTATGATTACGTATCTAGAAAATGAACGAATCCTGTTGAAGAAGCACAAGCACAGACTCGTTTTCTAGTTACACATAAGGCGAAGTAAAACGATACGTAAGTAAAATCGATTTTTAATTGAATTATTTTGAAAGCAGAACATTAAACGTATTTCTTCTACAAAATTCACTTTAGTGATATAAAAACGACCAAGAAACCTAAACTGTTTTTTTTAATTTTACCGGATAAAAATTAACAAATATATATACTTCAATACAATTTAACAATAATTGATTGCGCGAGTGGTGGTAACAATTCTTTAAATCAAGTAAACACCAATCCCATTGAATTTAACCAGTCGTCGAACAACGTAACATTGCGGCTGACGATAGTTTTCTTAGGTTGTTCGACGACTGGTTAAATTCAATGGGATTGGTGTTTACTTCAAGCTCGCAAACTTGTTTTAAAGAAATATATGTATACGTAATGGTATTTTTGCGAATGCTGCGGTTTTGCAATAGCCAAAAGTAATACCTTTAATTTGTCTAGAATAGAATGTCTAACAATAGAATGTAACAAGCAATGATAATTGATTTAGTAATTATGGGAAAATGAACAATTTTTATGTTGCCTGAAAAGTAGGAAAACAGAACACGAATACAGTTTAAAGAAAATCTTGGTCGTCAAAAAGTAGTCAAAAAGAGTAGGCCATTAATTGAGCGAGTTTTTGTTACCGTAGCTTTCTGTTTATCTCGTTTAAGACTTCCTGTTTTGTAATTCTCTTCCATTCTTCTGGAATACTGCCAAATCCACTAAAAGTATAGCCAAATTTTTTTTCTAGATCTTTTTCGAACCTGCAGATAAACCATTTCCAGTAGCCGAGACTGCTGTTGTCTGGGGTGATTGACCATTTGTCAAAAGGCGGTCCTGCCGTTCTGTACTCCTTGTAGGGATAAGGTGTATCTCTCGAATGTGATGGATAAAACCTAGCATTACTACTCACACTTGTGCCACAAAAGTTGACGGCGAAATTAGTTGTGTGCCTGTAATGCCAGCCGGCAAGTGCGTCGCACCGATGGAACTGGAGACTATGATCGGTTAGATGCCCTTCTATCGTATTGGTACATGTGGCTGTACAAAACGGACATCTTTCCCAGCAGCCCTGCTGCTGATCTGTCAGTATTTTAGCTGCGGCAGAGATTAGCCTTTCGTTATACTGCTCATAATGGCATAATGTAAGTTGATCGGACAACTTCTTCAGTTTTAACACTAAACACGTGGAAAGGTAATCTGGATCATCGAGAATCACTTCATTTTCGACAGATATAAAGTCTGCTTCCTTTATGATAATGTATTGAGTAGCAAACGTGCAGAGTTCGGCTATCCATTTCTTTGTGGATGACGCACTTTCGTTGCAAGCATGTTTAAATGCCATGCTCAAAATAGTAACTAGCCTATTCCTACTGTCTGTCAGAAACCGATGCAGTTTTATCTTATCAGAGAGAAAATCTTCAACCTGACTCCTGATGAACTGTTTGAAATAACGCTTCGGTTCATTTATATACAACTGATAGGCATTAAAATCCTCATTTTGAGCAAGTTGTGTAAGTATGAAATTTTCCATGTTAGATCGATTTCCTTTAAAAGCAGGTGTAATGCTGCGCATCTCATTTGCAACATCAATACTCATCGAATTTACAACGGCTTTGCTGAACTCGTCTTTTATGGTTTGAATAAAGAAATCGGCAAATATATGCACCGAAGAGGCGCCTCGACAGGTTTGTTGGAAAGTTGATAAATATGCTTCGTATTTTTTCTCTAGAATGTCAGATGGATTGTTTGATTCTATAAATGTCTTGTGCAAATTCTGAAATATGGGAACGTACTCCAAGCAAATGGCGACAGACAACGGGACAACATGGTCTTTTGACAGCACAACTGAACTGGATCGATTATTATGGTTTTCCACCGCGTTAGTGATTAATTGTAGAAATTCCGATATTATGAGTTCATCGAACCCTACATTTTGTAATTTCAATTTTTCGACATAATTTTCCACGCTACTGACTATCTTATCTTCAAGATTTTGAATATCATGCGTAATGTAGCTACAATTGCCCAGTGTAAGCTTCCTAAAAATATTCGAAAGAGAAACAGACTCTTTCTTAGAATTAAGGACAATCTCAGTTATATTTCGATAATCTTTAAAGTGGGTTATCAGAAATTTCTGAATCTCATCGAGAACATTCACCTGAGGCGGTGGAGATAAGGCCGTGGTAAATTTGGCTTTGGTGATATTCCAAATCTCAGTAAATTTTTCTTTTGTCTGTTCAGATGTTAGCTGATGATTTTGCAACACACGGCTTTCTGCTCTACTTTTCCTCTCAATTTCAATTAGAAAAGAGCTCGCAGTTTTCTCAATTTCAACCTCTTGTTGGACAACACGTAAAATATATGTAGCCTTGTCCACAGATGACTGAACAAGCTTTTCGTGCATGTTTTTAATTCGATTTTCAGTGTTTGCTTTCCAGTGGACGAGTATTTCATTGTGTTTGTCTTTTTCGAAGTACTCTTTAATCTTTGTCGTGACATTTAAAAATACTGGCTCATGCATTTTAAGGATAGTCGCATAAACCACACTATTTAGTTGTCTGCTTTTTATTTGATTGATTACCTTTTGTTGCACTTCCAAAGCGGCCTTTCGTAGAGTCCACGTCCAATGTGCATAGTTTTCCTCCAAGTTGGTGTAGACAATTATTTCAAGTGTATTGCGGAAGCTAAAAACAAAATTCTCTTGCATTAGGGCCATCCACAGGTCTGACAAGCGAATAACAATTTCTGTGATTGTCGATGCTGAAAAATTGGTTTTCCACGCTCTTATTGATAGCAACCTTGACTTTAAGTTGGCAATATCCTGGCTATATGAAGTATTAGGTTGTGCCATTGGAGGGTCACCAACAAGCAAATTTTTGAAATATAAGACGTTCTTGTCCACGTCAAAGTGGATAACATCACTAAACTTATTAACGCCGATCATATTCTCCTTTTGTGCAGCTAATTTCGTCATGAAGTTCAACGTTTCAATAAAGCGGCGTCTGCCTTCAATGTTGGCTTTGTGCGCCAAGGAATCTGCCACATTTTGGTGTACGAACATGATACAAGGTTTTATCTCTACCTTTTGCATACGCAAAATTGACTGAATACATATCTGCAGGACATCATGCATTTCGGAGGCGTTTTCACCCATTATATTAATGATGGATAAATCACTGAGGCCAATAGCGAGTGTGGCTAATTCGTTGTCTCGTTTTGTAGACTTTGACGTTGCGTCAGAAATAACTTCTGAAGAACGAAGTCCTTCGGTGTCAAGCACCAAGATGTAATCGTAGCCAAGTTTATCACAAACACCAGAATCCACCGGCAACAGTTGAATATACACACCAGAAGTGCACCGACCAGCACTGACTGAAAACTGCAACCCAAACATCGTGTTCAGCAGAGTAGACTTCCCCGAGCTCTGCAGACCAAGCACAGAGAGGACGAAAAGCCGTTTATCACCACCTAGTCTGTTAATAAGTCTATTCATGACAGATTTTATCCAGTCGATTGGCACATGACTTGTCTCACCATCCATCAACTCCAAGCATTCTCCATTTATCAAAAGTTCTACCCCTAGTTCAGGTAATTTATCTACTTCAATTCCATTCTTAGTCATATTTGTGGCTGTGAGACATTCATAAATTTGACCAATTTCACGTATTACATGTTTTAAATTCAACTGGCATTTTCGTATATCTGATACAATGGAGTCCATTCGGTTCCTCACTGAGGTCTCTGTAGATCCATAACTTTGGCTGGAACTATTCGGTGCTTGTGTCCATGTTTGTTCGTAAACTGCATTTAATTTTTCCATTTCCGCCTCATAAGCTTCCTCCATAAATTGCTTGAACCAATGTAAGAAATAATGGGAAGATTCTAAATGAAGCGACTTTTTATCATACAATAGCTTTAGGAAGTCACTTACCAATGACGAGATTGGCATTTTCGCTTGATCTTTACGAATTTGTATCATCTTTTGTGTAATAGCGCTTGTCTGCTGTTCAAGAGCTAAGTTGTCATTTACATCTAAGCGGAACTTCTTTTTTTGAAGTTCACACCACTGCTGCCAATGTTTGGCACCTTGTAAAGGTAAATAAACCTCTTTTCTACGTATTACGTCAGAAATTTCATTAGCCATTCGTTCGGTAATAAGTTTTGCCGAATTGAAACCATTTTTACAACATGGGTTATCCTCATCCGTTTCTATGCCTTGTTCTACGGCGATCTTATGAATGTCATCTAGACTTCGGCGTGTCACAGTAGATAGACGGAGCTGCCTACGGATAGCTGAGGCCAACTCCCTTTGTTTGCATTCCAGATTCTTATCATACATTTCCAACTCCATAATGCAATCCTTTTCGATACAGCTTTGAGAATTACATTTTGTCTTCCTTTTATTGGCTAAAAGGCTAACCAATCGAGAGCTGTTACAAGTTGGCAGCAAAACAATTATCGGTACGCTCGTTTCACCGATTATTTCATTAGCCATCAGTTGCGTAGGGCCACAAACTGCTTCGTCCGGCATCTGCAGCACAACAATGCTACTAACAGCACGCAGAAATTGTAACTGTTTGATTTGTTTATTAAATGTGAAAGACAAAACAGTTCATATTTATTCATGTTTAATTGTATTTACTTTTTGTTTTGTGTGTTATGAGTGAATGAGTTAGGTAAATGAATGTTCTTCGCATACAGACAGATACCGTCAAAAAATAATTGTTTGCATGAGTTTGCACCTTTAATATGTTTTTAATTGCATTTCCTTTCATACGTACATGTGTATTCGTTCACGTATTATATATATGTTTGTGTGTGTTTGTGCGTGGGTGTATGCATGAATTTATGTTTTGGTGTTTATTTTCGTCTACTATTTTGGCGAAACTTAATTGTGGATAATATGTCGTGGAAAAAGTATATAAGAAAAAATATATTTTAGGTATACCTATTTTTCTTGATTCATCTATTATAAATTGAAAAAATTTCCTATGGTTACATCTACCATTGTCAAACGCGGTTCGCAGTTTATTACTAGAAGTTCTGCAATAAATTGAATATTTCTTATTTAAAGCTTTCCATCATGGAATTGTTCTGACTGGTCCCGACACACAAAATGCTTTAACGCGACTTGGATGATACACTGAAAGGGTTTGAGTATCAATTACGGGTGACTAACTAATTTTTTAGGCATTGTATTGAATATCTGATGGTGAGGCGCGAAATGACGCCTCAAAGCGTAGTGAATTAGTCAGTAATAATAAATACGCCAACATTCCGTTTGATAGTGCATTTGTGTTGAAGCCTTCGGAGTGACGGTGCCAGTCAGAATCCAGGATCCAGACCCCTCGTGCACATAGAAATTAGAACTATTCAATTGATTTTCAAAAAAAACGAGAGGAAATCTGTGAACCTCGTCAGCCAAACGTGGATATAAACAAATTTAATGATAGCACTAGGCAACATCAACACTACAAGGAAGTTTTAAATAATATCTAATTGATAACTTTGAGAATGTATTTAACAATAAAATGCCATAACTAAATTTTTACTATCACTTTAAGAACCATAAACAATTTGGTCATTATACTTTGTTGATAATGAAGGAAAAATTGAAATGTTTTTTATTGAAACAATAATCATTGTGGTCTGTTTTTAAAATAGATAGACTAATACATCAGTAATATAATCATCATCATCATCAACAGCAGCAGTAGCAGCATCATCGTCATTACAGTCACAAATATGAGAGCATTTAATTACTGATGCTTCACTGCCACAAAACCATGGACAAATAGGGATATTAAAACTATAAATAATAACAATAACAAAAACATCAATAATAATAATAATAATAATAATAATAATAATAATAATAATAATAATAATAATAATATATATATAATAATAATAATAATAATATATAATAATAATATATTAATAATAATTAATAATAATAATAATAATAATAATAATAATAATAATAATAATAATAATAATAATAATAATAATAATAATAATGACAAGATTTACAAGAATAATAACAGAAAATGTTGTTAAACTAATAGATATAACACATAAATATTTTAGCATACAATAATTTCGTCCTTCTTAGGCCACATGCAGAAGGACTTAAAAATATAGTTCTCAGTAGACTCCGTGTATTAATAGACAATTGTAAGGGCATTAAACAAATGGTCGTATGATTAATTCCTGCCCAATCCACATCTAAATAATACTCAAGATTTACACATTAAAGAAAAGTACTTAGCAATACTCGATAAATGCACATTAAGGACTAAACCAGACCACTTTCTGAATTTCATTTGCAATCTTATGCAAAGTGTAGTTTAAACACAAAATATACATAACAAATTGTGCGATTTTACATTTATTCTTTATATATATACTGTGTAAAATTAAAAAGGCATGGACATTATAAGAATATATATATATATATATATATATATATATATATATATATATATCACAAGATCATTCTATCTTGTTTTCCCGCAGCTCCACCCTGCTGTTGCACCATTGCAAATGAGGTAACGTGGTCCTTATTTGATTTTGTTCAGACAGACAAAATACGTCATTATCAAGCAAGGCGCGACATCTACATCGTTAAGCAAAGACAGGTCGAAACCTTTTATCGAACCGCCTGACCCTGGCGACATACAATTCGACTACGCAATCCATCTCGGTAAATATACATTCAATTTCTGGTGGCATGCCCCAATTACGATGACACACTCGCCACGTCTCTGGAATGATCATCGGAATATTCCGAGCCGACGTTGGACGACATGCATTTTTCTGGGTGCTGATATGCATATGATGTTGTGCTAGCTGTGCGATGAGGAACTACGTCACTGATGACGGCCAGATGGCAGGCCAGGTCACCTTATGTGGCGGCTAGATTTTTACTGGCAGGTAAGAAATTATAGTGAATAGCAAACTCGAAATCTCTGATTTGTTGAGCAAGTGGGTCGTGACTACTTGCAGCACAAGCTAGTGAATCTAGCACATTGATACTTGAGAGCTGAGACATTTCGACAAAATGTTACTCATCAAAATGGTAAGTACTTAAATTACACCCTAGGGTTAAATACAAAAAACTAGTGACCAAATCACGCTGCAAAATGGATATCGAGTAGAATTCGCTTGCCATTAGGATTTCGTCAAATATTTCATCACTCTCATGACTAGAATTTTTACGTTTCATCGTCAAATATTGCAGGCCTGTGTGTTCTCTCAGAGCATAACGCTGTCTACATGGCACCTAAACTGTTGATGTAGTGATGTGGTGTTAGGCGCCCTTTATAGATAGTTAAAATTAATGTAATTATTACACAAATCGGGTATTCCATTTGTAATACGCTAATTAATATGTAATGACCCATAGAATGATTCTAGCGCACAAGCAGCCTTGAGTTGGAGATGCGTTTTGTTTGATCCATTAACTCGAGCAGAATATCGTATCATTGAAAATTTGATAGACTTCATGAAAATGACCGTGTGCGACAAAATCGAAAGTATACATCAAAAAATCATTTGCTTGGCTATAAATTTATCACTCGGTTGCTTTTTAGCTGCAAAATTATTGCTGAACTTGTATGCAATTAGTGCACATACAGGTGTAGTATTCCCATTATTGACAGAGGACGTCGAATCTCTGGAAGATAATTAAATTTTTATAGATTTCGTGTAATTAATTCATTGACAGAAACATGATATTATTAAAACACTACAATAAATTCTTCGGAAACCGTATATAACGAGTAGATATTCTCAATATCCGAGTTACAGTTCGGCGCCTATCTAATACGCATAAGAAAAGGTCACTTGCGGGCTAGCTATTCAAACACACAAACACAATAATTCCTTGGCGCGATCGTCAATCTAACAGACCTTCTCTAGAATGAAGGTGTGTGTGTAGTGCTGCCTACGCCTGGATAGTTTTCAGGAAAAATCGACTCGCTCGGATTGGTTCAAATCACTGTCTACTAAGCGTCAAAATGTACCATTAGGAAGTAACATTTCCGAGTTCACCAGTTATATCCGTCACTTAGTCGAGGTTCCTAATGTAGCATTTAGGCATGAAGAGCTACCTATGTGGTATGAGTCATTTTTAAGAAAGGCCGCCTAAACATCCTGGTCGCCAGGCTACCGAGGCAATTTCGTTGTGGTGGTAGACCACCGATCGTATGGCCTGATACTATTATTCAAAATGTCAATCATTTTACTCTTACTATTCTAAAGACACTGGATTGGGTAAAATCATGCGCAGATGTGGGAGAAGCAAAGACCAATAGGGACTTAGTCAGGTCTTCATTTTGGCATAGGCTCTTCTGAAGCCTGTATACATAGAAAATTTGCATGCAAACATACAAACACACACAAACACACACACACACATATATATATATATATATATATATATATTGACCACAAAGCACAACTCGGTACTTATCTGAAAAACGCTTGTATTCTACGGCTTTTGTAGCGCAGTGAATGAGTTCCAAGATTCCAAAGGAAGTGAGATTTGGTTCGAGCACTGGTCACGTCAATCGGGGAAATTACCTGATGGATTCGTAATTATAATAAAACTAGTCTATTTGATAATTTGCATCTGCTAATATACGCTACTTTAGGTTTGCATTGGCTCAATACTTACAATAAAGTTCTGCCATAAAACTTTAAATACATATATTCATCGGAGATCTCGTAAATTAAAAAATTTAGCAAAATATTTTATAACTACTAACCTGTCCAGGTAACTTTAGCGCATTTCCGCGGAGATTCAAAAAGAGCACCGCCTCTGGGAAGTTTTCATCAATTTTGTCGCTTGGATAATACCAAGTGGCCTCAACAACACCTTGCAGCAAACTTGGCAGCCTATCACCTGGATTTGAAGAACAATCTCGTGTAAAGAACGTACTGAATTTGTACAGATTCAGCAGGCTATTGAGAAGACCCGATTTGGAAAGACAGCTTTGCGTGTTACCTTCTGTTTTCTGCTTTACCTGATCTGTCTCGTTCGCTAAACGGATAAATGAGACCACGGCGAGTCGATGGCTTGCTGAAAGCTTGCACTGAACTAATTGTTTTGAGGCAGACAATTTTAAATTTTGTAATTCATTGTCACATTCTGTTTTGCTTTCTTGACACACAGATTTCTCACTCGTTTGCTTTCTCTGCAACCAGGTCATGCGAACACCCCCGAGTGCCCATTTGACAAAAATAAGACATTGGTGTTCTGTCATTGATGCGTTCCTATTCGCAGAGATTTGCGGCTTTGCTGGCATTAGTAATGGTACACTTAGTCTACAGGTGGCCAGTTTATCAAACATCCATCTACGCAGTTGGTCGTCAGCACAATATACCAGTGCCAATTGAAGTGTCATCGGATGAATAGGGTCGTTAGCTTTTGATTTGTTGTTTTTATTTGTCACTAACTTCGAGTTAGGCATATAACCATTTGAACACAAATTACGAACGCTTATATCTAATCGAAGCAGTTGGTTAAAGTATCGATTGGACAGAGTAATCTCTGCCTGATCAACGTTTTCAGATATATCTTTTTCCAGTTGATCGGTTTCGCTACTGAGCAAGCAAAACTGATTAATTTTCAATATGTCGAACAGCTTTAATCTTTGTGGGTAGTACTCAGTTAAACCAAGACGTGTCAAAAGCAGTCCGAACCCGTAATCCAATTTTTGCTCATTAGTTATCATCGGACTTGCGTTGTTATGTTGTTCTAACTGAGGGCATTTTGATTTCTGCTTCTTTTGTAGATCGGCGTTGTTATTTATACCTTTATTCCAATTATTCCCGTAGTTGTTGTTCTTATTGCTATGCCTATAGTCGTTTCTATTGCCAAATTGGGGTTCTCTTCCTTTAGGGTTGGTAGGATTATTTGTTTGTATTATGTTGTGCGGGTCTCGGATCCAATTTTCGTTATAATTTTTCATGTTCACATTTACATTACGGTTCTTTTTTATAGAATATTTGTTATTATTTGGGTCGTTGCCTCTGTTTCTTATGTTTCCGCGGTAGTTTCTGCAATTACTTTTGTAATTCTCGTTGTCTTTTCCTTCGTGCATTATGTTATTTCTTATGTCTGTTGAGCTCTGGCTTCTGTTGTTATTTCCGTTATAGTTGCTGTAGAAGGCGTCTTTATTATTGTTAACTGTATCGGTATTGCTGCTGTTTTTATTGTTGATATTGTTGTTGTCGTTTGTGTTGATAATTTTAGCGCAGGAGTTGGCATACTGATTTTGTGCATTGTTGGCTTGGCCCAGCGACGGGATATCCATTTTATTAAATGTGCCTCTATTTCGTGAAACGTTCCGGATTTTATAGCTAGCCAAACGATGTGTTTCGTTTTTAACAGAATGCGTATATGTATGAGTAGATTCAGCTCCTTTCTCCTGCACTTTATGTTCGGATATGTTAGAGGCGAAATTTTGTTCTTCTAATTCTTCATTTTTGCCATTTATTTCACGGGCAATGTTCTGATTGAATTCTTTTGGAACTTTCAACAAAATTCTATTTATAAAATAGTTGTCGGTGCTGTTTCGTGTTGTTGGAGTGTCATTATTTTCAAGCTGTTCGTAAAAACTAAGCGCCTCATTAATCGACCTCGCGTAGGCGATATCATTGGCATTAGCAACGTGAGCAATATTATCCTCTGAATCCGTTTCACTTAAAATTCATTTAAATATATTCTTAATTTTCTTCATCGTTTCAACTTTTGATTTTGCAAACATGACAACAGTTTGAACCTATAGCATTAAAAAAATAAATCGGTGACTTTCTGGTATATCAACATCAGTAGTTTGATTGGGAGTCAGTTTAATAATAGTGCACAATATTCTTAGGAAATAAACTACTAAAAAATCCAGAGTATTTTTATTACAGATAAATCGTCAAATTTATCTTGTGACCACTTATCTACAAAGCTTCATTTCTTAATTTATAAATGTCGTAGATTTCCATTTAGTTGAGTAAATGAGGATAAATCTGATTTTGACTTCCATTTCAACCTCATTAAGGGTGCTTTGAGTTAATTATGCCTTGACAGGTGAGTGGGTGTAGGTGTGATCGTGTGCGGTATATAATTAAATAATTCTATAATTCGCGTTACTCTGAATTTTGTGGATTGAATTTCACAAGTATTTCGCGTTTCTGCATTTTGTATGTGTGAACGTTTCTCTAGTTTATGTTGGTTTTGATGTCAAATTGTCCAGGAACTGTGGTGCGTCCGCATAGTATCAGGGCGTGTTGAGTAGATTTCATTAGCGGTCGCCTTCCTAATGGCTCAATGACGATAATGATAGCGTTCTTGAAGCTGATTATATATGAATTTTTAACACGTGAGGTTGATTCGTTGTGCATGCTTGGCCGACGAATAGATGAACTGCATCATAAAATTTTACGGTGCTCGATTGTTAAAGGTTTACTCACTGAACGTTTCGTTAGCAATCATTTTTTACTAAGAGGTTTTCTATAAGGAATCTATGCAATCAATGCTTTATGAAGTATGAAAGCCAATATTTATGACGGTGCATTCACATCAATATGCTGTTTAACATATAGGATCTATTGGTTATCTGCTGATTTACGGTTTTGTTGTTTATAATCCAAGTTTTCTACAACCAAGCATTATCTTTCAATCAACGTAAAAACACTTTTTCCTTGGACTTACATATATTGTTTTGGCAATAATTACACCACAATAACATTTTTTTAAAACATTTAGACTGCAGAAACTCACCAAACAATTGTCGCGAACTTACAACGATTGCTTTTCGTACGAATGCGCTAATAATTACAAACAATGACGAATAAAATGATTGGTTTTATAGATTGTGCCATTTTGATTGGTTTAATGTTGTCTAGGTCATACGCACAGTAACATTAAAATGAAATCTAATTCTCTTACTTTTTTAAATAATTAACGTATGCTGAAATGTATGTATATGTGTATTTAATCATGTATTCTTATATTCGTATGTAAATGTAGTTATGTATATTTGATTTATGAATACCTGCATATATAAATTAAATTCAACATATTTTGTTGCGCATATTTTAACGTTGTTACGCTTGGAGATTCTGCCAATCGAATGGTACTTCATGTAATAAAATCTGTTGTGTCTTCATTGGACGTGTTTTAAAACGTTAGCAGTCTCAATGCGCTTTCTATTAAGTTAATCAAATCTTAATAAATGCGCAAAATCAATTATTGTTTCCTCTCTGATGAAAAATCCTCTCAGCGAGGCTTGATAAGTAATGTAGGGCAAAGTTAGAACCCAGTTAATCAACTGGTTATTATTCTGCCCATAGCTAATAAAAAATGTATCGTAAATGCTAGGCTGGTGAAAACTTCTTCGTTGCTTCATCAATGACATGATGCAAAATAACTATTAGGAATTGCTAACTGTAGTGACCGGTCATGCCGCGCAAAGCGAAATATAGAAGTGTGAGATGAGCCTTTTCGTTGAGAAATTTTGCATCTTTGAACGAGTGTGCCGTGTGATCTTGTTTTTCTGGCAAATGGCGCACCCGGGGACGCATCGTTTAGCGTTATGCCTAAGCCTGTGACCCCATAAATGACCTGTAAGAAGTCTGGCAGACGCCTTGATTCCTGGGCCTGAAACAGTGAATTGTGTCGAAAACCATTCTCGAAATGCTGGTCGGAAAAACTAATTTGTTGGTCTACGTACCAATAAAGTAAAAAATGGGAAAGCCTACCCAGAGACGGCGTACGAAATTATGGGGATGACTGGCTACTAATCTTTAAATGTGATTGTCACCATGCTGTTCTGTTCGTTGGAGGTATGGTGTTAGAGTAGGTTCCCAGAGAGTTACGGAGTTGACTGTGAATGGCGCAGGCGAAGGTAGTTGATGCGAGATGTCTGGGTTGGAATGTGCGCATGCAGTGAAGTTCTGTTCGCCCTTGACATAAAAGACGTCGAATTGCCATTCGATTAGACGTGACAGCAATCTTGCTACTCTGGAAAAGTACTTGGCGACAATTGAAGTCGCGTTTAAAAGTATGTTAACTAATGGTGCATGATCCATCAAAACAAAAATCTGCTGCTACCAATGATGATGTTAACGTAGCGCACTTTATCGTGGATGGTCAGGAGTTCACGACCGAAACTGTCTTATCCTGTTTCTACTGATTGAAGTGAACAAGAGTAAAAACAGCTAGGTTTCCAAACTCTCTGAACTCCTGTTCCAGTTTTGTCCCAATAGCAAACTCAGAAGCATTCGAAGTGAATAAATGTGGTTGCATTGTAATATTTGCTAACAACTTGATGGCGACGCGGAATAATTTCATTTAGATTCCGCAGGTGCCTACTGAACGGATAAAGTTTTTTTCGTAAGCCGGGAAGGAATCTGTGATAGTTATGAAGGACTCGCACAATTTCCTGCAGCTACAGTCTTTGTTAACTTGATATTCTTGATTGAATTTGCCTTCGACGACAAAGTGTGAATAACATGTGGCGTAATACGATTCCCTAGGAAATCCACGTATGTAGTTGAAATCTGCGTCTTGTCACAATTGATTTGAGTCCGTGGTTTACTAAGTGGGAGAGGAAATTTCGTAAATGCTTGGGATGAGCTTCTATGTCTGGACTGAAAACCATTGTTATCGTGATATTAAATACAATACGCAGCGTCGTTGTGGAGTATGTTGTCCATGAATCGTCAAAATGTGTGAGTGGCGCAATTGAAAACAAATAGGAATGAAGAGGTATTCTAAAATGCCAAATGGAGTGATGACCGTAGTATTTTCAATATCTTCATGCGCTTACGGGATGTGATGGTAGGCTTCTCTGGAGTTAATCACTAAGACGAAATTGCTGCCGCTGAGTTTTCAAGTAAGATTTTAATATTTGGAATAGGATAAACATCGGATTTGGTCAACGAATTTAACTGGCGATAAACTGCACAGGCTCTATACGATCCGTTTGATCTGGAAACTTAGTGCATTGATGACGCTCATGAACCTTTCGATGGTCTGATGATTCTCTCCTCCAATAATCTTGAAAATTTCTCTAGAGCAACTTTCTGCTCAGCAGGGCCTAACGGTCGCTTTTTGAGTGCAATGCTTTGTCCTTCTGTGACGATATAATCTATCTTGTTGGAGACACGTAGCTCTGACTTGCTCAGATCCAAAAACGACTTGTGTTCTCAAAGAGCTGCTGATATATCTGCCGAATGATGAACTGGTGTTGGTTGAATGACCTGTAACTCTAAACGCTCAGAAGCATGTGTGCAATAACTCATTCACACACTCATTTGGGAATTCTTCTGAGTGGCGGAGACAGACTTGTTATGAATAAACAAACTAGATCTCTGGGGCACATTTATTAAAATATTGCTGGAATCTAGATTGCCGACTATTGTTATTTCATGCCCTGGTGGGGAAAGTTGTTCGTGCGCTCACTTGGCTCAGCTTAGATTTCCCTACGGCTAATCCTTCTAGAATTTTTCTATATTTGCTAATATTCTCACTAAGATTGTGATCTTAGTGCAGGGAAGGACAAAACGATGACGAATTTATATTAGGATCTAAAACCGTATATTCTTACTCGAATCATTCTGATATTTCATCTATGGAGAGAGATTTGGGAAACTGTCTGGCAAACAATTTTAATTACCAGTAAGCATGAAACGAATATGAATGAGATTATAGTTTCCATTTATGCTGATTTTGGTTTATCCTTCTGGTCACAACTGAACTAATTTGTTACTAGGTTCACAACACCTAATACATACTTGCATATATATTAGTTCTCCACAACAAACAATAATTAACTGGTATAAATTGAATAGAATGATGTCATGCTTAGCACGAAATGTGATAACTTTAATCGACCAAGGCCAGAGTGTATGGATTTAATGGTGTAACAACTGTTCAGAAGCAGTTCTAACACTCAATTTCGGTAAACTATAACATACAATAATATCCATCATGTTGGTAAAATGTACCGACTCGGAGAACATAGTGTTGGTAACATGTACCTTTTCGGTAATATACTGTCGGTAACGGTTACTAACACAATTGCCATAGAGGTAGTATCCTTTGAAGACTGGGTATATATATATATATATATATATATATATATATATATATATATATATTATAGATTTAGTTAACGTTGAAGTCGCATTGTCGAGACTTTATATGATGTTAGCTTCACTAATGCAGGTTTACACATTCGTGTAGGAGATTATACCGTCCAATAATCCTACACTCCTAATCCAAATATACAGTGGTTAAAGGGCGTAATACCGGCTCCTACTGATGAGTCGCCAATTAACACGAAACGAATGTGCATGAGATTATACTTTCCGTTGATACTGTCTTCGTTTTATTCTTCTGGTCACAAATGAAATAATTTGTTACTCAGTGTAGACTTTATATAATGTTAAATTCACTACTGCAGGTTTACACATTCCTCTTGGAGATTGTTCCGTCCTATTATCCCACATTCCTCACTCAAATATATAGTGGATAAAGGGCATAATACCGGCTCCTACTGACGAGACGCCAGTTAGCACTAAACGAATTTGCATGACGTTATACTTTCCTTTCATGCTGTCTTTGATTTATCCTTCTGGTAAAAACTGAACTTTTTTGTTAATAGGTTCGCAGCACCTAATAAAAACTTGCATATATATTATTTATACATAACAAACTGTATTTAACTGTTATATATTAAATGGAATGACGTCACGCTTACCGCGAAATGTGATAACTGATTTCGATCAAGGCCAGAGTTTATGGATTTACTATATTAAAAGTTGTTCAGAAATAGTTTTGATTCTCAATTTCGGTTAATAATAGCACACAATGATATCCATTACTTTGGTACCATGTACCAATTTGGAAACCATAGTGTTAGTAACATGTACTTTTCGGTGCTACTGTAACACCCGGCTCGGCGTTACAACCCGACTATGTTCAATTTTGACAAAGGTCAAATAGTCTAACTCTGTTTTTACACAATATTTCTCTTAATTGTGATTTTAGAAGCAATCTCTGTTAGTTTCAAGCAGTTTTAATTGAGATTTCTTGAACTGCAATTTTAATTGTAATTAATAGGGTTTTGTTTAATAAATATAGACACCCGCGCGCAATAGGCAGGTAACTTGTGGTGGATTATAGTGAATATGTGGATTGACAGACTTTCTTTGCATTCAGATATGATTCCAAGCATCAGGACATCAGATGTTCCTCAATCATATTCACAAATTCTACAGTTAAATGGAATATTATATTTGAAACATGCAAAACCTAGCAAACAGTGTAATAATTATTTGTGATGTTTTTTAAAGACTATTTTTACACGACTGTTATCCATCAATTATCAGTGACAATATTTACCAGTGACTTTAAACTAAATTCCTAATCAATCTGGATTTATATCATCATCATATATTTTCAATTATTTACATGTAGTCATCACGATTCAGACGTTTGTGTTCCTGATAATTATTTGTGTATAAGACATTCAATTGTGTTGACAATATTTCATTTTGTTGCCGTCTAGAGCACGGTCCGTTTTGTTTAACTGTGAATTGATTCAGGCTTAGCTACACCACTTGCAATAAACGTCTGAAAATGAATGATTTTTCTTACTTCACGCTTCGGAAAATGTCAGGGATTGACCAAGAAAGCGGTGGGGATCACGACCATCTTGAAAATATAGGAAATCATTAATAAATAGACAGATAACCCATAAAAGTTATTAATATAACCACAAAACATCCTATATTATAATGTTGGTATCGGTTACTAGCACAAATTCCATAGTGTTAGAATACATTACAGACTCGGTATGTGTATTATATATAGTGAGTTAGTGCTGAATTCGCATGGACGAGATTTTATATAATGTTAGCTTCACTACTGCAGGTTTACACATTCGTCTAGAAGATTTTACCGTCCTATTATCCCACATTCATCACCCAAATATATAGTGGTTACTGGGCATAATATCGGCTTCTACTGATACTAGGTTCGCAACACCTAATACATACTTGAATGTGTATTAGTTCTCCGCAAAAACAGTATTTAACTGTTATATTTTGAATGGAATTTTGTCATGCTTACCGCGAAATGTGATAACTGATTTCGATCAAGGCCAGAGTGTATGGATTTATTTGAGTAACAGGTGTTCAGAATTGGTTGTCATACTCAATAAGTTTGAACTATAGCATACAATGATATCCATCATGTTGGTACCATGCACCGACTCGGAAACCAAAGTGTTAGTAACATGTAATTTTCGGTACTATAATAGTGACATTGGTTACTAACACAATTACCATAATGATAGTATCATTTACAGATTCGTTATATAAATTATGTAATATGAGTTAGCGTTGAATTCGTTAGTCGGGATTTTATATAACGTTAGCTTCATTACTGCAGCTGTACACATTCGTCTAGGAGATTGTAACGTCCCATTATCTCACATTCCTCACCAAAATATATAGTGGTTAAAGGGCGTAATACCAGATCCTACCGATCAGTCGCCAGTGAGCACGAAGCGAATATCCATTAGATAATTCTTTTCGTTCATGCTGTCTTTGGTTTATCCTTCTGGTCAAAACTAAACTAATTTGTTACTAGGTTCGCAACACCTAATATATACTTGCCTATATATTAATTCTCCGTAACAAACAATATTTAACTGTTATATATATATAAATGGAATGATGTCATGCTTACCGCGAAATGTGTTAACTTATATCGATCAAAGCCAGAGTTTATGGATTTTCTAGAGTAACAATTTTTCATGAAATAGTTGTAATTCTCAATTACGGTGAACTAAAGCATACAATGATATCCATCATGTTGTTCCATTGTACCGACTCGGAAACCATGGTGTTAGTAACATGTACCTTTTCGGTACTATAATTTTGTTATCGGCTACTAGCACAATTTCCGTAGTGTTAGTATACTTTACAGACTCGGTATATTTATTATATAAAATGAGTTAGCGTTGATGTCGAGATTGTACCGTCCTATTATCCCACATTTCTCACCCAAATATATAGTGGCTAAAGGGCACAATAACGACGCCAGTTAGAAGAAAACGAATGTGCATGTGATTATACTTTCCATTCATACTGACTATGGTTTATTCTTCTAGTCACAACTGGACTAATTTGATGCTAGGTTCGCAACATCTAATGCATACTTCTATATATATTAGTTCTCCGCAACAAACAGCATGTAATTATTATTAAATGTATAGAATGATGTCATGCTTACAGCGAAATGCGATAACCTTTCGATCAAGGCCAGAGTATATGCATTTAATGGAGTGACAATTGTTCAGAAATTGTTGCAATTCTCAATTCCGGTGAACTATAGCATATAATGACATGCATCATGTTGGTACAATGTACCGACTTGGAAACCATAATGATAGTAACATGTACCTTTTCGGTTCTATATTTTTGGTATTGGTTACTAGCACAATTTCCATATTGTTAGTATAATTTACAGACACGGTATATATGTTATATAAAGTGACAGCGTTGAAGTAGCATAGACGAGATTCTATATAATGTTAGCTTCACTACTGCAGGTTTACACATTCATCTAGGAGATTTTACCGTCCTATTATCCGACATTCCTCACCCAAATATATAGTGGTTAAAGAGCATAATACCGGCTCCTACTGATCAGTCAGCAGTTAGCACGAAACGAATGTGCATGAGATTATACTTTCCATTCATACTGACTATGGTTTATCCTTCTAGTCACAACTGGACTAATTTGATGCTAGGTTCGCAACAGCTTATACATAATTGCATGTGTATTAATTCTCGGCGACAAACAGTATTTAATTGCTATATTTTGAATGGAATTTTGTCATGCTTAGCGCGAAATGTGATAACTAATTTCGATCAAGTCCAGAGTGTATGGATTTACTTGAGTAACAGGTTTTTAGAAATAGATATAATACTCACATAAGATGAACTACAGCATACACTGATATCCATCATTTTGGTACCATGTAGCGACTAGGAAACCACATTGTTATGGATTTGACCGCATTTTTCTTGTGCGGGACAAATGATAGCACACTTAGGTCGGTAAAATCTTGAATATTCAACATATTCAGTTGATGTAATTTTTGGCCTCAATTGATGGGTTCTCATTTGTCCCTTCTTTTTTAAGCCTTCCGTTAGCTGATTGTCTGAAAATGACGTAGGAACTAGATTTTCTATTGTTCTTTCACCTAATTTTCGAGACCGAATTTCCAGTCTCATCTTCAGGGTTGACACAAAACGCACAGGAATAAAACACAACTTTTGGCAAATGTGGTATTCTCATTCAAGACAGATATATTTATATTTATTTTAATTCCAAATGTATTTTTCTAATTTTTTTCCTAATATCCGGTCTTCATACCTAGTCTCTAACACTCAAATGTATACAAAAACTTATCTTTGTCTCCCTCCGCGCACACAACCATCTATAAACATGTGTATTTTACTAAAGTGACATTTTTAATGAATCACTACAAGCACAGCTAATGGATTGACATACATGCCTATCAATGATGTCTATATTTTAATTTCCGTTCCGGACGCATAGAAAGATCAACAAAATTTTGATTTCAATATCGCAGTAATCCTCACATGCCCCCAGTTTACCTAATCCCATCCAGCTTGCAATCGGTTATAGACCAAGAGAGAGAATAATAAAACTGTTGAAAGAATATACAGTATTATTATCGTTTTGACAAGACCGAATACGGAGTCTACACTAACGAAATCGGCTCTCAACCAAATACACATTAATACTCATATCCTATATAAATTAGTTTCTCCATTAAATTATCTGTGTCGAAATCATGTATATAGCAATATAATAAAGTAGCATTATTTTATATTTAATTAAATTTTATCTATTTACTTATTTATAATTATATATATATATACTCACTTCTTATAAAAACATTCATTTATATATAATTCCACAGGCTATATATTATGTATACATAGATAAGCATGTGAGAATCCATGTGGTTTCTGCACACATCTTAAATATATATATATATATATATATCCATCATATATATATATATATATATATATACATACGTGTATACACCATATATATAATATAAATATCATACAACCAACACTGTGAGTACCTCAACGGATAAATTATATCAGTCTAAACGCTTCTGAAAATATTTATATATCTATTTTAATGTTTATCTATATACATATATATCTAGAACTATATATGTGTGTATATATATGTATCTATAGACAATGAAATGGGTTCTTTGACCTTCAATGACTTACAATTCACCCTGGGTGTATATTATATATAGCTTTTTTACTCACAATTTATATGCATATATAAATAGCTAAACATTTATATAAAAACACGTCTACATAAATTATATATATATATATATATATATATATATATATATATATATATATATGTATATCTTATAATTAGGAAAACACAAATAACAAAATGGATAAAGGCCATTTATTTCGTGAATACTAATCATCTCTTATACAATCATACATATTTATACATTTTGGGTTTTCAATTGATTATGCTAGTGGTAACAAATCTGACTCCTTTTTACTGCTGTTTCTTGTTTTGGCTAGTTGATGAGTGTGTATGCGTTTGTGTTTGTGTGTATGCGTGTTTGCATGTGAAGGTCATTCTCGCAGTATTGCAAAGTGATTTCTGAGATCTGGTCATTATTGTTTTGATAGCGTTTAAAACTGCAATTCAAACTGGCGCTGTTACCATGTGATATATATATATATATATATATATATATATTTATTTATTTATTTATATATACATATAAAGCACATCTCAAATTACTCAAGCAACCACGTGAGCTCTTCTCACTTTATATATGAAATCTAAATAATCTCCTACATATATATATTGTGAATATCTAAATAAGCATTTACGCAACCATGTGAGTTCACCCCACATCTTAAATGAATATTTAGTATCATTCAGATATGTATATATATCTCTGCGTAATATGTATATAAAAATAGATACACTTATATATATATATATATATATATATATATATATATATATATATATATATATATATACATACATATAATAAATTGGCAATCTTTTATATTTAAATTTTATTTTTAATAATTTAAAATTATATACACCCACATTTTATAAAAATATCCAATTATATATACGTCCACACGCTATATCTACGCATATATAGATAAAAATATAAGCAACGATGTGGGTTCTTCCCACATCTTTTATAAATATCTATATATTGATCATATATAAATACACCATATACAATATGAATAACATATAAGCAACACTGTGAGTTCCTCAACGGATAAATTATATCAGTCATGAAGTTTTCGTTAATATTTATATATCTATTTACATGTCAAAGTTTATATATAGCCATATATTTATGCATATAGATATATATATGTATATATATATATATATATATATATATATATATATATGTATATATATATAAACAATTAAATGGCTTCGTTGTACCTACAATTCGCCCTGTGTGTATATTATATTTAATTTTATATATATATATATATATATATATATATATATATATATATATATATATAAGCAATTAAATGGCTTCGTTGTACCTACAATTCGACCTGAGTGTATAGTATATTTACTTTTAATATATATATATATATATATATATATATATATATATTTACATACATATATAACCATTTATATATGTATATATATATATATATATATATATATAAACGTCTACACCTCATTATATATATATATATATATATATATATATATATATATATATATATATATATATATATATACATAATGCCTATCTCATTCCACATAAGCAATCAGGTGAGCTCTTCTCACCTTATATATTAAATCTAAATATTCTTCTACTTGTTATTGACAGTGATGAATTGATAAAATTGATGTTAAAAATCAAATCAAAAAAACAAAAAGATCACCTTGGTATTTCGATTGATAATCTGCTTCAATTACCCTTAACATTTAGGAATGTGCTCTGCAACTTTATAAATAGAATTTTGAAGAATGGGAAATTACCAATCGATATACTAACGATAGTAGCTAAGCCGTTGCCAAAAGTAAGTAAGCCAACGTGCGCCAGTGATTATAGATTAATCTCTATTATCCCTTCGTTTTTGAAGATAATAGAACGATTGATACTTGATCATTTAGAACGTATGTTACCGGCTGATTTTGACTTATGTCAACATGGCTTTACGAAAGGTAGATCGACAACTACTAATATGCTTTCCATGTGGAAACATGTAATTACATTAGACGAGAATAAGTTAGATGCATTAATTTTATTTATAGATATCTCAAAAGCTTTTGACTCTATATCTTTTGATGCTATTTTGAATGTGATTAGTTTGTTGAATATTGATCCGAATATTTTTAGATTACTTAAATACTATTTATATAATCGACGAATGAGTATTCAAGTAAACGATTTGATATCAAAATCGAAACGAATAACGAGTGGAGTTCCACAGGGATCAAGCTTGGGGCCAATTTTATTTAAAATCGTATTTGCACATTTGGAAACTAAGATCCTTAACGGTCGAGTTTGCAAATTCGCTGATGATTTAAAAATAATCTTCCCAATTGATCCAAAGAATGTCGAATTCTCCAAAAATAATGTGACATTAGATTTGTATGATTTGAGTAGATATTTGATTACGCTAGGGCTGAGAATAAACAATAAAAAGACGAGAGCTTTAAAAATAGGTAACAGAACAAACTTTCATTATTTAAATCAAGTTTGCGAGCTTGAAGGAAACACCAATCCCATTGTATTTAACCAGTCGTCGAACAACATAACAAAACTACCGCCAGCCCGCAAACTTGATTTAAAGCATTGTTACCACCACCCGCGCAATCAATTATTGTTAAACTTTCATTATGTTTATTTTCATGATGCTGTGATTAATGATGTGTTTGAGATTAAACTTATGCAAGAAATTAAGGATTTAGGTATAACTATTCAATGTACAGCTTCTGCTGAGAGACATATTGAAAGTATAGTAGGCAGTGCCAAGAAAAGATGGGCACTAATAAATCGAAATATCTTATCAAATGATATAAAACTTCAAATGTATATAATATGGATTAGAACGGTACTAGAATATGCTGTCGCTACTTGGAATCAATTAAAAAAGGGTTTGTCCGATTAGATAGAAGCTGTACAAAGAAAAGTTGTGAAACATATTAGTCCTATCTCTTGCACTATATACGCCTCTAGATTACAGTTTGTGTCATTGCAATCTTTGTGGTTTCGTAGGATGTGCTATTGTATAAAGGTTTTCCATTTGAACCAGTGGACTGGTGCCTATATTTTTCCATAAGAAAGTGTCATGAAGTTAGAACTAGATCTGGACATTTGGCAATATCTCCTCCTTTGGTGGGGAATGTAGCGAGCAAGTTATTCTCTTTCTCGAAAATCTACAAAATTTATAACCAATTGCCGAAGGGGCTTAGAGAAATGCCTCCATCTAAGATGTCTTTTAAAATTTTATCTACTGAACTTGAAAAAGTCTGCAATCCTGCTGATATTTTTTATTTTGATTATGATAATACTTTCTCATGGTTGAATTAAAGACAAGGATAATTGTTATCGGAAACAGATTTTCTTGAGATTTTTATTTCCAAGTTTTGTATTATTATAATTGAAATGGTATGCACTATATCTTCATGTTAGTTAACATTACATACAATCAATTGCTAGTCATGGTTCTCAATTTTTGCATAATGTTACACTCGAATTATACCTTAATTGTTCCTAATTTGATGATGTATATATTATTCTTTTCAGTCGAACTTTCTGATATTGATATATTGTATAGTACAACTAGTGAGATATACTTATCTACATGAGATTAATTGCACAATTATTGTGATGTGATAATTTTTTTTATATATATTGTACATTTTCCAATTTTATTATTTGATGGAATATGTGTGGTTTGAATCCAAATAAAGATATTCTATTCTATTCCATTCTATATATATTGTGAATATCTAAATAAGCATTTAAGCAATCATGTGAGTTCACTCCACATCTTAAATGAATATTTAGTATCATTCAGATATATATATCTCTGCGTAATATATATATATATATATAAATAGATACACTTATATATATATATATATATATATATATATATATATATATATATTTATATAATAAATTGGCAATCTTTTATATTTACATTTTATTTTTAATTATTTAAAATTATATACACCCACATTTTATAAAAATATCCAATTATATATACGTCCACACGCTATATCTACGCATATATAGATAAAAATATAAGCAACGATGTGGGTTCTTCCCACATCTTTTATAAATATCTATATATCCATCTTATGTATACACGTGTATACACAATATACAATATGAATATAATATAAGGAACACTGTGGGTCCTCAACGGATAAATTATATCAGTCATGAAGTTTTTGTTAATATTAATATATCAAAATTTATATATAGTCATATATTTATGCATATATATATATATATATATATATATATATATATATATATATATTGATAGTTTCTAATTTCACCATTTTTTAAAATGTAAGAACAAAACAACGTACTCCATGGAATAACATTTATTAATAAATCTTATTTCTACCAGTATCTACAGCCATTGTTCTGGATTCGTTAGTATATTCGTTCATCCAATCCCACTGTACATTTTTCTAAATTGCGCAAAACAAAGGCTAACATAACGAAGAGGAGATTGGTTACAACAAATGTACAGTGGGATTGGATGAACGAATATACTAACGAATCCAGAACAATGGCTGTAGATACTGGTAGAAATAAGATTTATTAATAAATGTTATTCCATGGAGTACGTTGTTTTGTTCTTATATATATATATATATATATATATATATATATATATATATATATATATATATATATAAGCAATTAAATGGCTTCGTTGTAACCTACAATTCGCACCTAGAGTGTATAGTATATTTACTTTTAATTTATATATATATATATTTATTTATTTATATATATATATATTTATTTATTTACATACATATATAACCATTTATATATGTATTATATATATATATATATATATATATATTCATTCTCATGGTCTTCTTAAAAGTATATATATATATATAATTAGTGCAGACGTGTTTTTATATATAAAAAATATAAATATGTATGATTGTATGAGAGATGATTAGTATTCACGAAATAAATGGCCTTTATCCACTTTGTTATTTGTGTTTTCCTAATTATAAGGTATATATATATACATATATATATATATATATATATATATATATAATTTGTGTAGACGTGTTTTTATATAAATGTTTAGCTATTTATATATGCATATAAATTGTGAGTATAAAAAGTATATATATATACTATACACCCAGGGTGAATTGTAAGACATTGAAGGTCAAAGAACCCATTTCATTTCCTATAGATACAAATATATACACATATATATAGTGCTAGATATATATGTATATAGATAAACAGAAAAATAGATATATAAATATTATCAAAAGCGTTTTGACTGATATAATTTATCCGTTGAGATACTCACAGTGTTGCTTGTATGATATTCATATTATATATATGGTGTATACACCTATATATATATGATGGATATATAGATATATATTTAAGATGTGGGCAAAAACCACATGGATTCTCACATGCTTATCTATATCTAATATATAGCCTGTGGAATAATATATAAATGAATGTTTTTATAAGAAGTGAGTATATATATATATATATATATATATATATATATATATATATATAATTATAAATAAGTAAATAAATAAAATTTAAATAAATATAAAATAATGCTACTTTATTATAAAGGTATATACATGATTTCGACACAGATATTTTAATGGAGAAACTAATTTATATAGGATATGAGTATTAATGTGTATTTGGTTAAGAGCCGATTTCGTTAGTGTAGACTCCGTATTCGGTCTCGTCAAAAGGATAATAATACTGTATATTTTTTCAACAGTTTTATTAACCTCTCTCTCGGTCTATAACCGATTGCAAGCCAGATGGGATTAGGTAAACTGGGGGCATGTGAGGATTACTGCGATATTGAAATCAAAATTTTGGTGCTCAGTGGTTAGAGCACCAGGTTCCGAAGCAGACGTGCCCAGGTTCGAGTCCTGTCCGCGGCAATTTCTGGCCAGTACATGATGAGTTCCTAATAAGGACGAAACCGGTCTACTGGATGAATTGCCTTTTCTACACTATACAATTCTTAGTTTATACTGACATATGTAAGTAATTAATGGGTCAGGTGTTTATATCAAGTCCACAACCTTGATTATAATAATGGAGAATCTTGTTCCTACGTCATTTTCAGACAATCATCTAACGGAAGGCATAAAAAAGAAGGGACAAGTGAGAACCCAATAATTGAGTCTAAAAGTTACATCACCTGAAAATGATGAAAATTCAATATTTTACCAACCTAAGAGTGCTATCAATTGTCCCGCACAAGAAAAATGCGGTCAAATCCATAACAATATGGTTTCCGAGTCGCTACATGGTACCAACATGATGGATATCATTGTATGCTGTAATTCATCCTAATTGAGTATTATATCTATTTCTCAACACCTGTTACTCAAGTAAATCCATACACTCTGGACTTGATCGAAATTAGTTATCACATTTAGCGCTAAGCATGACAAAATTCTATTCGAAATATTGCAATTTAATACTGTTTGTCGCCGAGACTTAATATACATTCAATTATGTATAAGGTGTTGCGAACCTAGCATCAAATTAGTCCAGTTGTGACTAGAAGGATAAACCATGGTCAGTATGAATGAAAAGTATAATCTCATGCACATTCGTTTCGTGCTAACTGACGACTGATCAGTAGGAGCCGGTATTATGCCCTTTAACCACTATATAATTTGGCTGAGGATTGTCGGATAATAGGACGGTACAATCTTCCAGTTGAATGTGTAAACCTGCAGTAGTGAAGCTAACATTATATAGAATCTCGTCTATGCGACTTCAACGCTGTCACTTTATATAACATATATTTCGAGTCTGTAAATTATACTAACACTATGGAAATTGTGCTAGTAACCGTTACCAAAAATATAGAACCGAAATGGAACATGTTACTATAATTATGGTTTCCGAGTCGGTACATTGTACCAACATGATGCATGTCATTATATGCTATAGTTCACCGGAATTGAGAATTGCAACAATTTCTGAACAACTGTTACTCCATTAAATGCATACACTCTGGCCTAAATAGAAAGGTTATCACATTTCGCGGTAAGCATGACATCATTCTATACATTTTATAATAGTTCTGCTGTACAAGTAGCCACCTAGGAGAGGTAACAAGAAGCTGCTCAGTTCTACTAATCCACACTCATTAAAACGCCTTAATTGTCAAGGTCTATCATCCGTCAGTTATTCCTCAAATAAAGGTAAAGTCATTAAAAGAGGCCACAGAGCTGATGAAAAAATATTTCAATACTTTACAAGGAAACGTCTGAAAAACGTATGGCAGTATATAAGGCACTTGTTATCAATCCACAAAAGGCAGATTTGAATTGACTTGGAAATGTAATTATCTGATTTAAAGCATAATGCACATACAAAGCCTTTAATATATGTTAGTAAATCGTGAGATTTAAATCAATCAACTTTCATTGTATATTACGGTACAATGTGGTAAAAAACTTTGAGTTCGCAGTACACATAACTTAGAAGCCTTCTCAATCATAATTAAATGCCAGAATTTCTCCTTTCCATGAATCCAATAAAAGTTCAATAATAAAAATGAGCAGAATTCTAAAGTTGTTCCAATTTGTGTGAGAAATTTGAATACAATGTGTTATTATTAGAGTAATGAATCATGTAACAAATTCCACACTAGTATTTATGTTGATTCACTTCTAAAATCTTATCTTCGAATCATTTTCGAGGTGCAGAGTATAGCAGTAGATACTACATAATTAATAAAATGAGTCCCTTACAATAAATATACACCTAATAAACAAAATTGTAGCCTGATAGTTTGTGGGAAAGATAAATATTATATAGAGGAGAGCAGAGAGTATATATATATATATATATATATATATATATATTCGAGTTAAGTTCAATGCTGGATAACCGCATCGGATTCGGTAATATTTTGTAATCGAAATTTCATTTAAAATATTATACGCCATACCTGCTGACAGTTTCAAAACAGTTTTATTAGAGATAGGCAAAATCTCACTAAATTAGAAATTAACATCCATATTGAACAACTTTTTATCATGCAATGCCTTGTGCTACTGCTTCAATAGGCGACAATAATAACATTTCGTTTTAAAAATTACGTCATTCATTGAAAAATATCATAGTAATATATTAAATTTTGAGGAGGTCCCAATGAAGTCGTATTGTAGAATTATTTGTGAAATAGGTGATGCGCACCTAGTAATAAACCAGTTCAATTATGACTATAATGGTAAACCAAAATCAGTATGAACGGAAAGCGTAATCTTATGTGCACATTCCCTCGTGTCTACTGGCGAAATATCACTAGAAGCCGGTATTACGCCCTATACCCACTATATATTTGGGTCAGGAAAGTAGGATATTTTGATGATACAATGTCCTATACAAATGTCTATACCAGCAGTAGTGGAGTAATCTTGATATAAATTCTTCGATAATGTGACTTCATAGCCAACTTTCTAAATATAATGTACATACCAAATCTGTAAATTGCACCAAAAGTATGATCGTTGCGTCGGTACGTGATGCCAAATCTATAGTTGCCGTATATATTCAAGGTATCAACACTATATTTGTTGAGTCGGTACAAGGCACCAACACAATGGATCCCAAAATATGCAAAATATCACCAAAATTGAGAATTAAAAGTACTTCTGAACAATTGTTACAAAAGCATTTCCATACACTCTAGCCTTGATCGTTATCATTTAGCAATTACCGCGGTAATCATGAAATCATTTAATTAAATATATAACAGTTAGATAAAGTTTGTTGTGGATAACTAATAAATATGCAATTTTGTATTAAGCTTTGCGCATCTAGTAATTTTTCTTCAAATAGAACCAGAAGGATAAACTGAAATCGGCATGAAAAAATGGTATGATCTCAAGTGCACATTCGTTTCGTGCTTACTAGTGACTCATCAGTAGGAGTTGGTATTACGCCCTATACCAACAATATAATTGAGTGAGGAATGTGGAACGATTGGACGATTAATCCATTATAGGAATGTGTATACCAGCAGTTGTGGAGCTAACTTCATATTAAGTCTTCGGCGATGTGAATTCAAAATAAATTTGCTATATATTATATATACCGAGCCATTAAATGGTACCAACACTATGGTTGCCGTATCAGTACCTGGTACCATCACAATGGATTTTAAACAATTTGGACTGACCGAATGATCATAGTTGTGACAGATGGCGCCCTTAAAGGACTTTATATTTCTTTACTACATTGATAGTTTAATTAAACTGACATCTGATATTTACATGTGACAAGGATGCACTTAATGCAAAGGTGATGGGATTCGAGTGTGTTTTCATCCAGAGTTTAATATATCATTCTGATACAAATTGAACCTTCCTTCTTTTAATCTACTTTTTCAAAATCACAATAGACACAACACTACATTGGGAAATGTTATTGAATTGAACCTTTATATAAATAAACGTACACTGGCTTTGTGGGTGGTTGGTGATACCTATTTCGTCAATCAATTTCACGAACTTGAAAAAAATCTCTACCCTTTATTTACATACATTTGTTAGTATAAATTATGAATTAAAACTTGTCCAAAGGGCAATTCATCAAGCAGACTGGGAACGCATCACGTACTGGTCAGAATTTTCCGTGGATAGGGCTCGAATCTGGGCACGTCGGATTCTGAATTTGTTGCCCTAAAACTATGTCACCCCGCCGCACGATACATAAATTTTCATTCATAACTATAACTAGGAAATGGTGTTCGAGATTTGTTGCTCTTATAAATAAAATGAATGCGCCAAAGCGTTTGATTAGAAACTATGCAAAACCAGGTTCTGGACAGTACTTAAAGATAGTCATTAGACATTGAATTATTTTTATTTAAACGTATTATTAAACGTTAAAACTTGACTAGATAGTTTGTCTACTCTTGAAAAGCAGCCACTAACTGCTAATTATTGATATCAAATTGAACATAATCTACCGTAATGCAAATAAAGTACAGACCAAGTTGTTTTGCTGTAAGTTGTTATTTTCAATTTAGTGAAAGCCTCCCTCTTTATTAGTACATTCAAGAACTGTACACAATCGACTTTCTCGTGCTTTGACATGAAGTTGATTTTGTTGTGATCTTTACTGAATGTTTGAAGCAGTGTTCGGTGTTACGACCTGTTTTTAAGAAAAAAGAAAATGTCAGAGCATAACGCATATTTTAGGAACACTCCCTTTTCACGCTATAGTGATGTAGTTTCAAAGTGACCGAGAAGAATCTCCCCAACAGTGGAGATAATAAAAAAAATAAGTTTCGCTGAACATAAACTATATGTTCAGTTTTTTCTTAAGCTTGATTAAATTTAAACAAACCAAATAAACCAAAACACATAATATTCTTAGTTTTTAAATATAAAACTTCAGTTCTGTTAACAAACACAAATTAGTTGACAACCGAATATATTCCCAGTCGTTTAGGCAACAGTCCAATTATGCGGATTAACGACTAACAAAATACACAGAAAAGCAGATTTAACATTGATAATATTAGCCTCATTGTTGGTTTTTGAAAGATTTATTATTCGGGTGAAAATTGTAAGTTGTGTTGAGATTGTATATTGTAGGAGATATTGCGGTTATTGTATGAGGTTTTTCGGGGTAACTCTTTATTTAGCGATGCAACGCCATTCCTACATACGCCTGGTAGCAGTCGTCGGAGAAAATTAGTTTCGTTGGCCATGCTCTTGATTAATATCAGACCTCTTTCCAATGAGTGATGTGAGAAGGCTAAGTCGAATTATCGTACGTTTATTGTAAACAATGTTGCAAAGTAAATTAAAATCGACTGTTAGTCGAAATTGACCGTGCTCTAGACGGCAACAAAATAATATATTGTCAACAATAAATAATAGCTAAGCACAAAAGCAAAGTCATTATAAACACAATAAATAAATCCAGAATGTCTTAGCAGAACTGTTAGTATTCGAATGAATGATTGAAAAACATACAGAATACAAATCCAGAATGTCTTAGCTGAATTGTTAATGATCATGTATAAATGATTGAAACACACAAAATATATGAATGTGAATGAAAGTATATGAATGTCTCATAGCCACAAATATGACCAAAAATGGAATTGAAGTAGATAAATTACCTGAACTAGGGCTCGAACTTTTGTTCAATGGAGAATGCTTGGAGTTGATGGATGGTGAGACAAGTCATGTGCCAATCGACTAGATAAAATCTGTCATGAATGGACTTATTAACAGACTAGGTGGTGATAAACGGCTTTTCGTCCTCTCTGTGCTTGGTCTGCAGAGCTCGAGGAAGTCTACTCTACTGAACACGATGTTTGGGTTGCAGATTTACGTCAGCGCTGGTCGATGTACTTCTGGTGTGCACATTCAACTTTTGCCCGTGGATTCTGGCGTTTGTGATGGAATTAGCTTCCATTAAATTTTAGTAATTCACAAAGTGGGACTTCGTTCTCCAGAAATTATCGTTGGCTCAATATCCAAGTATACAGTAAGAGACAACCAATTGTCCACACTGGCTATTGGCCACAGCGATTTATCCATCATTAACACAATGGGTGAGAATGCCTCCGAAATGCATGGTGTCTGGAATTTAAGGTATAAAAAGGTAAAACTAAAACCGTGTATCATATTCGCACCCCAAAATATAGTGTAGTGCTCGGCCCATATATCCAACTTTGAGGGCAGACACCGATTCATTGAAACATTGAACATCGTGAGAAAGTTGGCTGAACAGAAGGAGAACGTAACTGGTGTCAATAGATTAGTGATGTTATCCACTTTGACGTGGACATGAATGTGTACTATTTCAGAAATTTGTTTGTCGGTGACCCCCCGCTGGCACATCTCAATATCACAAATAGCCACGTTATTCCCAGCTGAAAATCAAGGTTGTTATCGATAAAAACGAGAAAAACAAATTTTTAACGTCATTAATCACGAAAATTGTCATTCATTTGTCAGATCTTTGGATTGCCCTACTGTAAGAAAATTTTGTTTTTAGTTTCCGAAACACTCTTGCAATTGTCTATACAAACATGGAAAAAAACTTTGAACAATTGAAGTGGACTCTTCAACGGGAGTTAATAAATCAAATAAACAGTGGACAAATTCATAGTGATATTTACACAACTATGCTTAACAAGCATGTGCCAATCTCCTTAACTGTCAAGGCTAAAATGGAAGAGTACTTTGCAAAAGGGAAACACGATGAAATACTCATTAATTTGAAGGCCAACAGTAAAAATAAAATACAAAACTTGCACCAAAATATAGTTCAGTCGACTATGGACAAGGCTTCATACGCTCTACGGGTTTTTCAACAAAACGGTGAAATTAAGAATGAAACTAGTCCTTTCATAATTGAGATAGAGAGGATATATAGAGAAGAGGGCCGATCGTTGCAAAATAGTCAACTAACACCCGAACAGACAAAAGAAAAGTTTAACGAGATTTGGAATATAACAAAAGCCAAATATATCACTGACTTGCCTTCAATGCCGAGCTCAATATTCTCGATCAGATTCAGAAATGCTTGTTAACTCACTTTTAAGATTACCGTAATATAAATGAATTAGTTATTAATCCTCAGAAGAGTTACATAGCGCTTTTAAATACATTAACAATGAGAATTTTTGACATTTTTGCTTATTTCTTTCAAATAGTGCAGGATCAGATAAGAGTTGACGTGCAAAAATACGTTAAAAATTTGAAGTTGCAAAATACAAGACTCACTGAAAACCTAATAGCTGAGGTACCACAAATAATCCACATTGCAGTCGAAAACCATAATAAAACCACCAAATCAAGGATGCTGACAAAAGATGAGGTTTGAAAAGAAACATGTTGCGCGACAGGAAATAGATAATTTACCTGATTTTCGGATTGCGTACCGAACTGTGTGAATCCACTGTCATCAGGATTTTTTCAGATATTTCAACCTCCGGGTATGGAGATCTTTTTCAATGGTAAACACATCACCCACTAAGTTGATAATCATTATATCAAGTGGAAATATTCGTTTAAACTGCCCCATTTATACTCGTTGTTAGATCTCATTGTGAAGAGTGTATACATGCAGACATATACACAAACCAATTTAACATACACTTTCCTAGCATTTAAGAAAAACATTATGCTTAAGAGATCTAACAACAAGTAGAAATGGGGCAGTTTAAACTAATATTTCCACCTGACTTATTGGTTGTCAACTTAGTGGGTGATGTGTTTGCCATTGAATAATATCTCCATACCCGGAGGTCGAAATATTTGGAAATATCATGATGGTAGTGGATTCAAACATTTCGGTACGCAATCCAAAAATCAGGTAAAAAAGATGACGTTGTTGCATTCTCTGTCTCGCTTCTTCGAATACGTTACAACATTTCTAGAATCAAACAATCCATGGGATATTCTTAAACAAAAATACGATGCATATTTTTTTAAATTGTCGGCAGACCGTGCCTCTGCGGTTCAAACTTTTGTAGACTTTTTTGTTCAAACTATAAAACACGAGTTCTTCGAAGCTGTTATAACGTCAGTGAGTATTGCTGTTGCAAATGAAATGTAATGTATAGGGCCTGCGTTTTCAGGAAATCGCTCTGATCTCGAAAATAACATATTTATCCAGTTTGCTCACAACGAGAATTTTGAGGCCTATCAGATTTATATACAAAACCCAAACTATACTTTAAGCAGATTATCAGGAGCTAGGTTACAAAAATTCTTTCCAATTAGTTAAACCTGCATCGCATTCTGACAAAAAGTCAGGCTAGGCTAGTTATTCAATTCAGCATTGTATTTAAAAATGCATGCAATAGAAGAGCAACATCCACATGACCGATCTCCGTAAGTTTGCTGCTCAATTTATTTTAATACCGGGAACGAGATTTTGTTTCTTTTAACAATCAAGCGATTGTTGATGATCCACAGTACCTTTACATGTGTCTAGAATTGAAAATTAAAGTGTTGCCTAAAGAACATGAGTTCATAAATTCACCGCAGGAAACTGAGAAAATAATCTCGGCTGCAACTAATATACTGACAGAACTGCAACAGAGATGCTGGGAAAGATGTCCATTTTGTAGGGCCATTTGCAAAAACACGATAGAAGGTCATGAAACCGATCATAGTCTCCAGTTCCATCGGAGCAACGCACTTGCCGGTTGGCACTAGAGGCACACAACTAAATTTGGCGTCAACTTTTGTGGCACAAGTGTGAGTGACAATGATAAATTGTCTACATTCAGTTTGTGGGATAAGTATTATCCTTTCAAAGTGTACAGAAGGGCATGTCCACCTATTGACAAGTAGTCAACCATGCCGGACAACAGTAGTCATGGCTACTGGAAATGGTTTATCTGCAGGGTCCACAAAGTTCTAGAGAAACAATTCGGTTATACTATTAGCGGAATTTATTACTAAGTAAATTAATTACAATCTAGCGACTTTTGCACTGATAAAGAAAAGCCAGTCAGTGTTTTCTTCATATTAAGTTTCGCAGCTTAAATTAAATGCTAACACTATTGTACCTAACCTGTCATCGAAAAACAGCAAAATTACCGTCTGTTACACGTACTGACGCGTTTCCACTTTCAATGAGCATCATCAAATTACGACGCCAATCTGACTAGAGACGATCAAAACGCAATAAATGTATATGGAAAGCTGAGTATTAGGTTCAAGTAGAACCAAAAGAATAAATGAAATTCGGCATGATTGATATAATTGTATACTTTAAGTTGTAGTACGATGTACTAGGAAATCTGTGAATGGAGTTGCAATTTGTGTGTATTAGCAATTGAGACTGAGTCCGTGATCTGATAGGTGGAATCATAACTGCGTTAGTCACAACGCAAATCAGGAAATTAAGTTCAAATACATTGTTAGAAACTAGTACGAAACAACATTCTCGATTACTTGATCAAACACATTGTTAAAGGATTGTACCCATCAACGGTTTGACACTTATTGATCAGATACCTTGTTGGGATGCTTTTCTGTACGACTGTCCACAACTTTTGGTCAAATATATTGTTAGAAGACTTTACAGTTCATTTGCCAACCATATCTTGATCAAATTTATTGTAAGAAGATTGTATCGACCGACTATCCACCAAATATTGGTCAAATACATTTTTAGGAGATTGTACCGGACAACAGTCCACCATATACTGTTCAAACTCATTGCTAAAAGATTGTTCCTTCAAACATTCCAATATATATTGATCATAAAGTTTTTAGGAGATTTTATTAACAGACAGTCAAGCATTAATTGATCAAATTGATTTCTAGGGATTGTACGTCCAAAGGTGAACATTATGTACAAAAACCTTTATATGAGATTATACCACATAAGTATCCACTTTTTATTGATCAAAATATGGTTAGACATTCCTACTGACCAATTGTCCATCTTTTTACATTAAATATATTGTTACAAAATTGAGCGGAAGATCTGTCCAACATATATATTGTACAAATACGTTTTACGGTAAATTTACTGACCAACTGGACACCATTAAATATTCAAGTACATAGTTTGGAGTTTTTACTGCTTAACTGTGCTCTATTTAATGATCAACTTCTTTATTGGGATTTTCTACCTTAAAACTGTCCAAAATCAATTGAACAAATACATTGTTAGAAAATTGTGCCGAACGACATTTTATATTTATTAATCAAATAAATTGTAAGAAGATTGTATCGACGAACTGTTTACCATTCATTGATAAATTTCGTTGTGAGGATATTGTAACGCCCGACTATCCAACATTTATTGATCAACTACTTTTAGAAATGTGCATCGAAATCCTGTGCACACTTTTATTGAATAAATTCATTATTAAAAGATTCTTCCGTCTAGCTTTCCAATATTTATTGATTAAATCCTTTCTTGGGAAACTTTGCCTACCAACTGTCCACCGTTTATTAACCAAATAGATATTTAGGTGATTGTATCGACCAACTGTCAAATATCTTTTGATCAAATAAATTCTAGGAAATCGTACCATTCAACAGTTCAATATTCAATGGTCAAATAAATTGAAAGGAGGTTAAACCAAACACCTTTCCACCATTTGTTGATTAAATACATTGTGCGTAGTTCTTACCGAAATATATATATATTGATGAAATACATTGTTAGAAGTTTTGTAAAAAATCTGTCGTCGTTTTATCCAACAATTATCAACCAAATATTTAGTGGTTAAAAGGAGTAATACCGGCTCCTACTGATGAGTCGCCAGTAAGCACGAAACGAATGTGCATGAGATTATACTTTCCGTTCATGCTGCCTTTGGTTTATCCTTCTGGTCACAACTGAACTAATTTGTTACTAGGTTCGCAAAACCTAATACATGCATATATATTAGCTCTTCGCAACAAACAGTATGTAACATGCATATTCGTTTTGTGCTTACTGGCGACTCATCAGTAGGAGCCGGTATTACGCCTCTTAACCTGTATATATATATATATATATATATATATATATATATATATATATATATATATATATGAGTAAGGAATGTGGGATAATAGGATGGTAGAATCTCCTAGACGAATGTACAAACCTATAATATTCAAGTTAACATCATCTTAAGTCTCGAAAATGCAACTTCCAGGCTAACTTACTATATATAATATATATACCAAGTATGTAATGAATACATGCACTATGGCTATTGTGTTAGCAACCGATACTAACATTATAGTACCGAAAAGGTATGTAGTACTAACACTATGGTTGCCAAGTCGGTACATGACACCTATATGATGGATATCAATGTAAGCTATAGTTTACCGAAATTGAGAATTTCAACTATTTCTGAACACCTGTTACTCCAATAAATCCATACACTCTGGCCTTGATCGATATCAGTTATCATATTTCGCGATAAGCATGACATCATTTAATTCAATATATAACAGCTAAATACTGTTTTGTTGCGGAGAAATAATATATATGCAAGTATGTATTAGATGTTGCGAACCTAGTAACAAATTAGTTTAGTTGTGACCAGAAGGATAAACCGGAAAGCCTGAACGGAATGTATAATCTCATGCACATTCGTTTCATGCTTATAGGCGACTCATCAGTAGGAGCCGGTATTCCTCCTTTTAACCACTACATATTTGGTTGATGAATGTTGGATAAAACGACGACAGATTTTTTACAAAACTTCTAACAATGTATTTCATCAATATATATATATATATATATATATATATATATATATATATATATATATATATATATATATATATTTCGTTAAGAACTACGCACAATGTATTTAATCAACAAATGGTGGAAAGGTGTTTGGCTAACCTCCTTTCAATTTATTTGACCATTGAATATTGAACTGTTAGATAATGGTACGATTTCCTAGAATTTATTTGATCAAAGATATTTGACAGTTGGTCGATTCAATCACCTAAATATCTATTTGGTTAATAAACAATTGGTGGAAGTTGGTAGGCAAAGTTTCCCAAGAAAGGATTTAATCAGTAAATATTGGAAAGCTGAGACGGAAGAATCTTTTAATAATGAATTTATTCAATAAAAGTGTGCTCGGGATTTCGATGCACATTTCTAAAAGTAGTTGATCAATAAATGTTGGATGGTCAGGCGTTGCATATCCTCACAACGAAATTTGTCAATGAATGGTAAACAATGCGTCGATTCAATCTTCTTACAATTTATTCGATTAATAAATATAAAATGTCGTTCGCTGACTTTTCTAACAATGATGTTCAATTGATTTTGGACAGTTTTAAGGTCGAAAATCCAAGAGAAGTTGATCAGTAAATAAGAGCACAATAAGCAGCAAAAACTTCAAACGTCACACTTGAATATTTAATGGTGTCCAGTATTACAACAAGCTATTTATTTTCCTGTGTTGAGCGGATATCTTCCGCTCAGCCAACATATATTTAATGTAAAAAAGATAGACAATTGGTCAGTACGAATGTCTAACCATATTTTGATCAATAAAAAGTGGATACTTATGTGGTATAATCTCATATAAAGGTTTTTGTACATAATGTTCACCTTTGGACGTACAATCCCTAGAAATCAATTTGATCAATTAATGTTTGACTGTCTGTTAGTAAAATCTCCTAAAAAACTTTATGATCAATATATATTGGTATGTTTGAAGGAACAATCTTTTAGCAATGAGTTTGAACAGTATATTGTGGACTGTTGTCCGGTACAATCTCCTAAAAATGTATTTGACCTATATTTGGTGGATAGTCGGTCGATACAATCTTCTTACAATGAATTTATTCAAGATATGGTTGGCAAATGAACTGTAAAGTTTTCTAACAATATATATTTGATCAAAAGTTGTGGACAGTCGTACAGAAAAGCATCCCAACAACGTATTTGATCAATAAGTGTCAAACTGATGATGGGTACAATCCTTTATCAATGTGTTTGACGAAGTAATCGAGAATGTTATTTCGTACTAGATTCTAACAATGTATTTGTACTTAATTTCCTGATTTTCGTTGTGACTAACGCAATTATGATTCCAGTTGATTTCTGTCATCAGAATGTTGCAGCTGCCGTTATCGGCGTCGTTCTTCTGCTGGTACATGCTTACCAGTTTTACAAAACAAACTAATGAAGCATGCACGATGTTTCCTCTAGCAGTATAATTTACACTTTAGACGGATCTTTCACTAGATATTTGCGTGTCACATGTGTGTTTGTATGTGTGTGCATTTCCTTAACTGTTATGTTCATTTAAATATTTGAGACTAGATTGGCTTAATAAGAATTTTCCAGTTCAATGTGTTAAACTATTTGATTTATACACTCCATGTGAAATGGCGCAACTGAGATTGCCCTCACACTTTCGGGTGTGAGGGACGAATAATTCAGTAAACCTTGTTATAAACACATGCTATTGTGAGTGATAAAAATATTGGTAATGCACATGTACATACATCTTATAGAAACCGCGGTCAAAAGTCCTTTATTTAGACGTTGCGCGCGTCAGACTAATTATTTATTCTTAACATTTGAAGTAATGTATATCGAGAATGATCTCCATAGTTAAGATTGTGAAAAGACACAGAAAACCGTACGCAATATATTAAGAAGCTTTATAAAGATGTCAAATAAAACAAGTGATGGTTGGACAAGAAATTTTTAAATTTTTTAAAGAGAGAATAAGCAGTATATGAATAGATGGAAGCCATTTAGTAAGCATTCAAATCACTAAGATATTTGAAATCAAACGAATAGTTAGAGGCGAAATTTAGAAAGACTTTTTCTCAACAATTGTTTAAACATTAATTAAATAATGATTCCACTAATAAGCCAGTCTTGATCCGATGTTGTTAATCTTCCACTGGAGCTAACTTCTGGTTCTTATTCCTGCAATCTTCTTTTCCTGTCGTTAGCTAATGCGGCATTACAAATCGAACCTAACGATTTTTCAACAGATGTTTCATTCATAATATTATTACTAGTCTTCATTTTGATGGATTTCCTAAACAATTTCGTTATCCTATCAGGACTACATATTGCACAGTACCTGCAATTATCCCATTTAATAGGGTGTCCGGTCTCCACTACATGACGGACAAGATCACATTTAGCAACACCTCCATAATAACATGAAATTTTATGTTCGACTCTTCTTTCTTTGATTGGACGCATGGTCTCACCAACGTACATGAGAATAAAATAATTGCATGGGATTTCACACACTTTTGATATTTATAAGGGTTGAATCATCTTTTTGATTAGGCAGGCTAGTGCCCAGCCTAAGCGACTTATTGAAAACGGTTCTTATATTGTATTATAAATCTATTGATTTTAATTTTAATGAGTTTTCTGACAAAATGTCTATAATTTATTGATCAAATATGTCGTTAGAAGATTGAACCGTCCACCTGTCCACCATTTATTGATTAAATGCATTGCTAAAAGAACGTACTGACATACTGTCAAACACAAACTGATCGAAAACATTTTAGAAGATTGTGCTAAAATTTACCCATTTATTGATCGAATAAATTGATATAAAATATTTCCGATACAATGTCCACCATTTGCTGATCAAATAGGTTGACAAAAGATTGGAACGTCTAACTGTCCACCATTTATTTTTTAAATGCATTGCTAGATAAATAAAATGACCAACTGTCAAACACGTACTGATTGAACAAATTTTAGAAGATTGTATGACCAAACTCCACCAATTATTGATAAAATAAATTGTTAAAAGATTGCTCCGATACAATGTCCACCATTAACTGATTAATACGACGTTCAATGATTATAAGATCCAACTGTCCACGACTTATTTAGTAAATGCAGTGCTAGAGGAATGAAATGTCCGACTGTCAACCACGTTCTGATCGAAAACAGTTTAGAAAATTCTGCATTCCAAATTCCACCATTTACTAAACAAATATATTGTAAAATGATTTTTAAGACACAATGTCCACCATTTATTGATCAAATACCTCGTTAGATGATTGGACCATCCATATGTCCACTATTATTTGATTACAAGCATTGCTAAAAGAACGTACTGACCAACCCCATTGTATTTAACCAGTCGTCGAACAACATAACAAAACTACCGCCAGTCGCAACGCACTGACGCGTTTCGACCTTCCTTGATCATCATCAGAGTACGACGGCAAACTGACTAGCGAGGATCAAACCGCATTGAATATACATGGAAATCAAATTTAGATATGCGGCTCTCACCTCTAGCAGTCTTGCATACATTGAACTTGACTGGAAATGTCGGCTGCACAATTTCTATGCAGTCACGAACATTAGCTGTTTGTAGCTTTCGCCACACACACATATATAGACAATACAATTACACAATAATTGATTGCGCGGATGGTGGTAACAATTATTTAAATCAAGTTTGCGAGCTTGAAGTAAACACCAATCCCATTGTATTTAACCAGTCGTCGAACAACATAACAAAACTACCGCCAGTCGCAACGCACTGACGCATTTCGACCTTTCATGATCATCATCAGAGTACGACGGCAAACTGACTAGCGAGGATCAAACCACATTGAATATACATGGAAATCAAATTTAGATATGCGGCTCTCACCTCTAGCAGTCTTGCATACATTGAACTTGACTGGAAATGTCGGCTGCACAATTTCTATGCAGTCACGAACATTAGCTGTTTGTAGCTTTCGCCACACACATATATATAGACAATACAATTACACAATAATTGATTGCGCGGATGGTGGTAAAAATTATTTAAATCAAGTTTGCGAGCTTGAAGTAAACACCAATCCCATTGTATTTAACCAGTCGTCGAACAACATAACAAAACTACCGCCAGTCGCAACGCACTGACGCGTTTCGACCTTCCTTGATCATCATCAGAGTACGACGGCAATTATTGTGTAATTGTATTGTCTATATATATGTGTGTGGCGAAAGCTACAAACAGCTAATGTTCGTGACTGCATAGAAATTGTGCAGCCGACATTTCCAGTCAAGTTCAATGTATGCAAGACTGCTAGAGGTGAGAGCCGCATATCTAAATTTGATTTCCATGTATATTCAATGCGGTTTGATCCTCGCTAGTCAGTTTGCCGTCGTACTCTGATGATGATCATGGAAGGTCGAAACGCGTCAGTGCGTTGCGGCTGGCGGTAGTTTTGTTATGTTGTTCGACGACTGGTTAAATACAATGGGATTGGTGTTTACTTCAAGCTCGCAAACTTGATTTAAATAATTTTTACCACCATCCGCGCAATCAATTATTGTGTAATTGTATTGTCTATATATATGTGTGTGGCGAAAGCTACAAACAGCTAATGTTCGTGACTGCATAGAAATTGTGCAGCCGACATTTCCAGTCAAGTTCAATGTATGCAAGACTGCTAGAGGTGAGAGCCGCATATCTAAATTTGATTTCCATGTATATTCAATGCGGTTTGATCCTCGCTAGTCAGTTTGCCGTCGTACTCTGATGATGATCATGGAAGGTCGAAACGCGTCAGTGCGTTGCGACTGGCGGTAGTTTTGTTATGTTGTTCGACGACTGGTTAAATACAATGGGATTGGTGTTTACTTCAAGCTCGCAAACTTGATTTAAATAATTTTTACCACCATCCGCGCAATCAATTATTGTGTAATTGTACTGACCAACCGTCAAATACATATTGATCAAAATTACTTTAGAAAATAGTGCTGGTTTACCTCCACCATTTATTGATCAAATAAATTGTTAAAAGATTGTTCCGACACAATGTCCACCATATATTGATCAATTAAGTCGACAGAAGATTGTACCGTCGAACTGTACACCTTTTATGCATTAAATGCATTGATAGAAAAATGATCTGATCAACTGTAAACCACGTACCGATGGACCACATTTTATAAAATTGTGCTCTTCAACATCCACCATTTATTGATCAAATACGTCTTTCGAGGATTATATAATCCAATTCTTCACGTTTATTTAGTAAATGCATTGCTAGAAGAATGAAATGTCCAACTATTAACCACGTATTGATCGAAAATAGTTTATAAAATTCTGCAGTCCAACTTCCACCATATACTAATCTATTATTTTGTGAAATGTCTTTTCAGAAACAATGTCTACCACTTATTGATCAAATACATCGTTAGGAGATTGAACCGTCCATCTGTTAACCATTTATTGATTAAAAGCACTGCTAAAAGGACGTACTGACCAACTGTCAACTACATATTGATCGAAATAATGTTAGAAGATTGTGCTGCCCAACCTCCACCATTTATTGGTCAAACAAATTGCTAAAAGATTGCTCCGACACAATTCCCACCATTTATTGTTCTAATCTATCGAAAGAAGATTGTAAAGTCCAGCTATCCACCACTTATTGATTAAATGCATTCATAGAAGAATTTACTGACAAAGTGTCAACCACATACTTGTTGAAAACAAATTATAAGATTTGCTCTCCAACTTCCACCATTTATTGGTCAAATAAATTGTTAAAAGTTGGTTCCGACACAATGTCCACCATTTATTGATCAAATACGTCGATAGAAGGTTGTACTGTGCAACTTTCTACAATTTATTTATCAAATGCATTGCTAGAAGTATGAACTGACCAACTGTCAACCACATTCTGATCGAAAACCTTTTAGATGATTGTGCTGGCAAACCTCCACCATTTATTGATTAAATAAATTGTTAAAAGATAGTTACGACACACAGTCCACCATTTATTGATCAAATCCATCGGTAGAAGATTACACAGTCGAACTGTAATAATTGATTTATTAAATACATTGGTAGAAGGATGAAATAATCAGCCGTCAAACAAGTACTGATCGAAAACATTTTAGAAGATGTTGCTATTTAACTTCCAAATTTTTGCTGATCAAATAAATTGTTCAAAGATTGTTCCAACGCAATGTCCACCATTTATTGATTAAATCTATCGGTAGAATATTGTACCGTTCAATTGTCCACCATTTATTCAATAAAGGCATGGCTAGAAGAATGTACAAACGAAGTGTAAACCTCATACTGGTCGAAAATATTTGAAAAGTTTTGCTGTCAAACTTCCACCATTTGTTGGACAAATATATTGTTAAAAGTTGGCTACCACACAATTTACACCATTAGTTGATCAAATACGTCGATAGAAGATTGTACCGCGCAACTTTCCTCAATTTACTTATTAAATGCCTTGCGAGAAATATGAACTGACCAACTGTCAAATACGATTTGATCTAAAACATTTTAGACGATAGTGCAGTCCAAATTCCACCATTTATTGATAAAATAAATTATTAAATGAATGTTCCGACACAACGACCATTATTTATTGATCAAATACGTAAAAAAAAGATTTTACCGTCCAACTGTCCATCATTTATTTATTAAAGGCATTGGTAGAATAATGTACTGACCGACCGTCAACTACATATTGATCCAAATTATTTAAGAAAATAGTGGTGTCCAACCTCCACCATTTATTGATCAAATAAATTGTTAAAAGATTGTTCCGACACAATGTCCACCATATATTGATCAATTAAGTCGACAGAAGATTGTATCGTCCAACTGAACACCTTTTATGCATTAAATGCATTGCTAGAAAAATGAACTGACCAACTGTAAGCCACGTAACGATGGACCACATTTTATAAAATTGTGCTCTTCAACATCCACCATTTATTGATCAAATACGTCTTTCGATGATTATATAATCCAACTGTCCACGATTTATTTAGTAAATGTATGCTAGAAGAATGAAATGTCCAACTATTAACCACGTACTGATCGAAAATAGTTTAGAAAATTCTGCAGTCCAACTTCCACCATATACTAATCTATTATATTGCTAAATGACTTTTTTAGAAACAATGTCTACCACTTATAGATCAAATACGTCGTTAGGAGGTTGGACCGTCCATCTGTCCACCATTTATTGATTAAAAGCACTGCTAAAAAGACGTACTGACCAACTGTTACCTACATACTGATCGAAATAATGTTAGAAGATTGTGCTGCCCAACCTCCACAATTTATTGGTCAAATAAGTTGCTAAAAGATTGTTCCGACACAAATTCCACCATTTATTGTTCTAATCCATCGAAAGACGATTAAAACGTCCAACCACGTACTGATCGAAAACATTTTAGAAGATTGTTCTGTTGTTGAGGCCCCTAACCTATTCGAGTCTGAAAGCCCCATAGATGCCAGATCGCTTGAAGTCCTAAAATTCACAGTAGAGTCTGATAGGCTTATATTACTATTTGTGTCTCCTAGGTTCAAGTCCGCAATGTCCTGCACTAACCTACTTGTGTCCTCAAATTTAATATCGGTCTCCATATCTATATGGTATAACAATTAAATCGACACTTAATGTTAGGCAATCGGAATGCGAAAGTTGGACAGCGGTATTCCCGAACAAATAATCTGGAAAGAGATATACGTGAACAACAGAAGAAATCAAATATACCTGTTCCAAGGCGTCTCCTTCACTCTTGTATTATATTAGAACAAAGGCAATTGATGGAGTAATATATTTGATGATGACGTATTCGTTTACTAGAGAAAATGTTAAAATGCAGCAGACCAAAATTACAAGACCAGTCAAGGAGCGAGATACTCGAAAAACTGAAAATGGCGCACAATTCAAAATCAAGTATTTAAACAAAGAATGTTCTGGAAAATAAAAAGAAAAAATTCTTTTTAAATAAAATTCGTTACAATCAGCCATGGTGGTTTAAATTTATCAGTCAATGTTATTTTACATAAGGCGGAGGATTTAACTTCCTCCACATACACCACCTTCTCAAAAAAGACGGCTAATAATAGACGTAATCATAATTCTTCGGCTGACGTGGCACTCTTCCAGAACGAGTTGTGCATAATGGCGCCCCTGACGTCGTCATCTCGCCCGGTACAACATTCACTGGTTCTTCCAAATCATCTGGTATCGACAAATAGTTTTCATGCTGTGATTCAGTAGAATAAGATTTTGCTATATTAGACAACACGTCTTCAGAGTTCTGCATTTCATTATGTGCCTGTATGGTGGGATTGCACACATCAGATTCGCCCATGGAACGGTCATTCAACGCATCTGTTAATTCAGTCATACCGTCTATCCAGATAAACTGGGGAATGCAACGATCCAACGTAACACAATCCTCAATGCCATTTATTTCTATGATGACATTCTTGTCAGTCATCCTCTTGACCTTGTATGGTCCTTTATAAAATGGTGTTAGGCAGTTCTTCCTATTTTCATTAGTTATATACACATGCGAAGCCGATCTTAGATCAGAGGACACATAGCATTTGGTTTTAGCTTTTCTAGTCTTGGTCGGAGCTAAACGACACATCTTATCTCTAAGTGCTCCTACGAACCAATCTACATAACTAGAAGCCCAATCAAGACTACTTGGAGTTTCTATTAGAAGATCTCCAGGCAACCTTAATGGTTCTCCATAAACCAGTTCTGCTATGGAAGTACCTAATTGTGCCCTATATCTGTTGCGCATGGCGAGTAGTACTATAGGAAGATCGTGTATCCAGCTTGTTCCACTAGTACACCTTAATGCAGCTTTCAGTTCACGATGTAGCCTTTCTACCATCCCATTCGCTCGTGGGTTATACGCGCTAGTATGTATTACAGTGGTTCCCATGATGTTGAGGGATCTTACGAAAAGCTCGGACATAAATTGACTACCGCGATCACTAGTGACCTTTTCCGGAACACCATAACGCGATATCCAATTATGTAGAAACGCGAACAAGACTTCTTGCGCTGTCATGTCTTTTAAAATCGCCACTTCAAATTGACGACTAAATCTATCTACCATGGTCAGCAAGTATTTGTTCCCATTAACTTCAGGCATTTCGACAATGTCTATGTGTACGTGTCTGAACCGTCCAATTGGTATCCCAATATTCTTTATCTCGGTTCTGGTATGTCTCCACACCTTACACGTTTGACACTTGGCACAGGCTCTTACCCATACCCGTATGTCTTTAGACATGTGCGGCCATACGTATCTGTCGTTGATCAATCGAATGGTGGCTTTAATGGATGGATGACCCATGTCATGTAACACTTGGATAATCTTGGCCCGTAACTCCAACGGCACATATGGTCGTGGTTGACTTCTAGACGTTTCGCATAACAACCACTTGCCACTTATGAGCTTACGAACATATCCTGGTCTTTTGGACAATACTAATGTAAAGGGATCCGATCCTTGCGCTTCCTCGATTTGACTAACGAAATCATGCATTGAATCATCTAAACTTTTCAAAGGACCTTGAAATATCAGCTCGACATCAGCTTCATTCGGTCGGCTAAGTGCATCTGCTACCACATTCTCTTTACCAGCAATATGAGACACAGTGAAATCGAACTCTGCTAACCGTGTTATTTGGGAATTTACTCTACGAGAGTAATTAAGCCTAGCTGTTTTACCAAGTATGCTGATCAATGGCTTATGATCGGTCAATAACTTAAACTTATGACCATCTAAGTAATGCTCGAAGTGTATCACTGCGGCATACACTGCTAGAAGCTCTTTGCCAAACGTATCATAACGTTTTTCTCGATCATTAAGCTTACGGCTATAAAACCCAATCGGTCTTACTACGTCCTGATCTCTTTGCTGTAGCACTGCCCCTAATGCAACATCTGAGGCATCTGTGATTAGTTCGAAAGGTTTTTCCCAATCTACAGGTGCTAATGTGGTTACGTCACTTAACATTTCCTTGGCCTTTTGGAAATTTTCTCGGTCTTCTGGACTCAAGTTTATAGGCCAAGACTTCTTGATCGTGCTCTTTTCACGAGTGAGATGGCGTGTTAACGATCCAAGAATTGCGGCTAGACCTAGAATGAATCGACGATAATAGCTGATCATACCCAAAAACCTTCGCAACTGGCGTACGGTTCGGGGTTCCGTTATGTCCTTTATAGCTTGGACCTTATCTTCCAAGCGTTTAATTCCTTCTTTGGAAAGTATATGACCAAGGTGTTTAACTGAAGAGCAACTGATATTACTCTTATTAGATTTGACTACTAATCCATATTGTTCCAGCCTGGTTAAAACCGTTTCCAAATGCGTACGATGTTCGTCTCGTGAGCAACTAAAAATAATTATGTCGTCTATATATACTCTCGCAAATGGACAATTCTGAAGGATTTCTTCAGCCAAACGCTGGAATGTCTGACTGGCATTTTTTAAACCAAAAGGCATTCGAGGAAATTCATGCGATCCTCCTCCTGGAAATCTGAATGCGGTGAGTGGTATCGAACTTTCCTCCATTGGTACCTTATAGTACACTTTCTGGAGATCTAAAGTTGAATAAACCTCATATCCCATTATAACTCGGATTAAAGTACTCTGCTTAGGGAGAGGATAAGAATCACCCTTCATCACTGTGTTTAATAGACGATAATTCCCACACACCCTCCATTGACCCGGTTCAGGTTTGGGAACTAACACTATTGGGGAAGCAAAATTAGAATTTGACCTTTTACAAGTCCTCTCTTCGCGCAATTGGTGAAATTCTGACAAAGCAACCTATTGCTTGTGTTATGCCAATGGTTGAGCCTTCGGTGAACAATGCAACGGAGCCACCAATTCTGTTTGGTGTTCTACTACTGTCTTCAAACCTATCCTTTTGGCACTGAAAGGCTGAAACACTGCTAGGTGCTTCTCGATCATGTGCGACTGTTGGACGAGGTAAGAGGACTGTTCTAACTTCCAAAGTGTTAGACTCAGTAGGTGTTGATATCCCTACGCCTTCTGCGATAGTCCTAGCCTTGGGGCCTAATGTCAGCTTAAAATGTATCAAGAAATCCATGCCAATGATATTGTCCTTGATATCGGCTACTAGAAAAATTCATCGGAAGGAAGATTTCTGGCCTAATGTTACCGACATTCTTTTCATCTTACTTTACTTTACTTTACTGCGGCTGACTCCTTTTGGAGGATAAGCCGGCTCCATAGAAATCCCGGATTATACCTCTCCATGCCGGGCGGTTGGCAGCCATTTCGGAACATCGAACATTCCAACACCCGAAATAAATAGGTGTTTTACCGCTGATACAGAGCGCGTCGCTTGCCGGGGACGCCGTAGCATGAACGGTATTTGTGACATTTCATGGAGTTTCTTGGGAATTGGTACAAGTGGTGTCCCCTCACCACTCGGCTTTTTTGATCGAGGACGCACCTCTAGCCTTTGCACATCCAAGCGCAGTCTGCAAGGCAGCAGTAAGTTGCATGGTTGCCGGTGGCTGTTGAGAGCTCATTCGCCATTCAGGAAATTTTGGTACTGTCCACGAGTCCATGTAATCCTGTGGCTGTTGAACCCTTTTGGCAGGGAACACACGCCGAGTCATGGTGCCGTCTTCGGGCTCATGTGGTATTTTATAGGAGATCCGATTACCGGTCGGAAATCCACCACGCCCTGGTGACACCACCGCCATAGCCCCGTTAGCCCATGTACGATCGGCCATCGAGACATGGTTGACACCGTCGTACCACGTTGAGGAGGGTATGGCCTTTCCCTCCTATCGGACTATCGTTAGCAGCCCATAGTTGATAATCAAATGTGGGGCAATCTGCTTCCACCACGTCTGACCTAACTATGCTTAACTTAGCAGACGTATCGATAAGAAATTCTAATCCAGATAATTCATCTTTAATAATGAACTTGTTGCTGTACAATCCGGCAATGTTTTCCACATCTCTGCTTAGTGAGAATCGGACTCTCTTGCCATCTATATCGGTGCTATTTGTTCTAGTCGCATCTTTTGCTTTGAGAGACATATTGAAGTATAGTAGGCAGTGCCAAGAAAAGATGGGCACTAATAAATCGAAATATCTTATCAAATGATATAAAACTTCAAATGTATATAATATGGATTAGACCGGTACTAGAATATGCTGTCGCTACTTGGAATCCATTAAAAAAGGGTTTGTCTAATAAGATAGAAGCTGTACAAAGAAAAGTTTTGAAACATATTAGTCCTATTTCTTGCACTATATACGCCTCTAGATTACAGTTTGTGTCATTGCAATCTTTGTGGTTTCGGAGGATGTGTTATTGTATAAAAGTTTTCCATTTGAACCAATGGACTGGTGCCTATATGACTCCGATAAGAAAGAGTCATGAAGTTGGAACTAGATCTGGACATTTGGCAATATCTCCTCCTTTGGTGGGGAATGTAGCGAGCAAGTTATTTTCTTTCTCGAAAATCTACAAAATTTATAACCAATTGCCGAAGGGGCTTAGAGAAATGCCTCCATCTAAGATGTCTTTTAAAATTTTATCTACTGAACTTGAAAAAGTCTGCAATCCTGCTGATATTTTTTATTTTGATTATGATAATACATTCTCATGGTTGAATAAAAGACAACGATAATTGTTATCGGAAACAGATTTTCTTGAGATTTTTATTTTCCAAGTTTTGCATTATTATAATTGAAATGTTATGCACTATATCTTCATGTTAGTTAACATTACATACAATCAATTGCTAGTCATGGTTCTCAATTTTTGCATAATGTTACACTCGAATTATACCTTAATTGTTCCTAATTTGATGATGTATATATTATTCTTTTCAGTCGAACTTTCTGATATTGATATATTGTATTGTACAACTAGTGAGATATACTTATCTACATGAGATTAATTGCACAATTATTGTGATGTGATAATTTTTTTAATATATATTGTACATTTTCCAATTTTATTATTTGATGGAATATGTGTGGTTTGAATCCAAATAAAGATGTTCTATTCTATTCTATTCTATTCTCTTAAAGGCATATCTGGGAGCCTTTGCAATGAAACCCTCCCTACGGCTCCTACTAGTGGGGATTTTGTCCTTTTCCCGGTAATGGATTTCTCTCTATCGGTTTTGTACTTCCTTTCCATTTGGGTCCACCTAATCGCGGGTAAATACAATTTTCACCTTGTGACTTCGCACTGCGTCCGTATTTGCAATGTGCCTTACACCATTCGCGTGGCCCTTCGAAGCGTTGACGCGAGTGAATCCCTGGACGTCTAGTGTACCTATCCTCACTCTGAAGTTGTGCAATATCACTACGTAAGCTAGCAACTTCTCTACATAAGAAACGCAAGGTTTCTTGTATAGTCAGGTTGTTTTCGGTATCTGCCCTGACTGGCTGCATCGTGACAGAATCTGCTTTTACAGCATGTACTTGTGGTTCCTGCTGTTTATACACGCCGTCTAACCCTCTGAGTTTAGTTGGCCAATCTATGCTCATTGTGTCAAATACTTCCAATGTTGTTCTAAGCCTAATTGGTAGCTCAGCTATGAAAATAGATTTGACTACATCTCTAGATATATTTAACCTGGAAGCTTTTGTGCAAAGGCGTTCATTAAATTCGGACGGTCTTGACGCCCCATTTTCTCTAAGCGTAATAATTCGCACATTTGCGCTGATCTTCCAGGCTGATATCTCTGTTGAATTTTAGCCATTAATAACTCAAATGCATTGTACGGCTTTTCTTCCACAGTTCTGTCTCTGAAATTTTCCAAAGCATTTCGGAAATTTTCAGGCAATGCCATTCATGCTGCAACAAATTTCTCCATAGGGTTTACGATATTATAAGCACTAAACATCATATGGGCATTTCCTACCCAACTTGAATGTTTCTCTGATATGTACTGCGGTATAAAATTTAAAAGAAACATGTTGCGAGACAGGAAATAAAAAATTTACCTGATTTTCGGATTGCGTACCGAAATATTTGAATCCACTGTCATCATGATTTTTGCAGATATTTCGGGCTCCAATTACGGAGCCCTTTTTCAATGCCAAACACATCACACCCTTAGTTGACAATCAATATGTCAAGTGGAAATATTAAATTAAACCGCCTCATTTATACTTGATTTTAGATCTCTTAAGCATAACGTTTTTTTATAAAAATGTTAGGAAAGTGTATGTTAAATTGGTTTGTGTATGTGTCTACATGTATACACTCTTCGCAATTAGATTACAGTGATTACAGTGTACTGCGGTAGACTTAAAATTCTCGGACTGGCGCGGTCACAAAATTTTGTTGATGTCCCTAACCTATTCGTGTCTGAAAGCCCCATAGATGCCAGATCGCTTGAAGTCCTAAAATTCACAGTAGAGTCTGATAGGCTTATATTACCGTTTATATCTCCAAGGTTCAGTTTCGCAATATCCTGCACTAACCTACTTGTGTCCTCAAATTTAATATCTGTCTCCATGTCTAAATAGTAGAACTATTAAAACGACACTTAATGTTAGGCAATCGGAATGCGAAAGTAGGATCGCGGTATCTCCCGAACAAATAATCTGGAAAGAGAAATACGTGAACAACAGAAGAATCAAATATACCTGCTCCAAGACGTCTCCTTTCACTATTATATTATATTAGAACAAAGGCAATTGATGGAGTAATATATTTGATGATGATGTATTCGTTTACTAGAGAAAAATGTTAAAATGCAGCAGACGAAAATAAACAAGACCAGTGAAGAAGCGAGATACTCGAAAAACTGAAAATGGCGCACAATCCAAAACAAGTATTTAAACAAAGAATGTTCTGGAAAATAAAAATAAAAATTCTTTTTAAATAAAATTCGTTGCAATCAGCCATGGTGGTTTAAATTTATCAGGCGATGCTATTTTACATAAGGCGGAGGATTTAATATCCTCCACACTGTCCAATTTCCAAATATGTTGATTATATAATTTACTAAACGATTGTTCCGACACAGCGATGTTAAATGTTGACAAATATGGTTCTCTTTAAGGTCAAATAATCTAACTCTGTTTATACACAATATTTATCTTAACGGCGATTTTAGAAATAATCTCCGTTAGTTTCAAGCAGTTTGTATTGAGATTTCTTGAACTGCAATTTTAATTGTAATTAATACGGCATTGTTTATTAAAGATACACACCCGCGCGCAATACGCAGGTAACATGCGGTGGACTATAGTGTCATAGTGGATTTATTTCTCTTCGTTGGATTATTCGCAGTTTATACAAGTGATTTAATGTTCCCATCAGATTATACCTATCCGAATTTCAGAGTACCATGGATTATTATAATTAATTAAGTTAAAACCATAGCAAACAGTGAATTAATTATTTGTGAAGATTTTTCATTGAAGTTTTTACACGATTTTAATCGATTTATCACTAGTGACAACTTTTACCAGTGATTTTATTCATATCATCATATATTTTCAATCGGTTACTTGCATTAACCACAATTCAGACATTTGTGAAAGATGAATTAATTGTGTATAAGACATTCAACTTTGTTAACAGTGTTTTGTTTTGCTGCCGTCTAGAGCACGGTCAATTTGGAAATACTATGAATTTTCCATGCAACATTGTGTACAATACATATGTGATCATTTGTATTAGCCTTCTCACATCACCCATCGGGAAAAGGCCTGGGATTGATCATAAGCACGGATCTCAACAACCGCTACCAATCCTATGTAGGGAGATAAGAACCCCGCAAAGACCCCTACAGTTATAGGTTATGAACGTCCAACTCTCCTTCATTGATTGGTAAAATACATGGTTACAACATTGTACCGTACAACTGTCCGTGATTTATTGATCAAATACTGTGTTAGGAAAATTTACCGACCAATTGGCTACTATTAATTATTCATATATCTTTCCAGTATTAATAGATCAAATAGAATTTTCGTAGTTTATAATTTCCTACCGTCCACCATATATTGACTAGTACATTGTTAGGATATTGCACCGAAAATTCGTCCAACATTTGTTGAACATATCCTTTGTTAACAGATTCAGCCATCCGAAATCCCATCGTTTATTCACCAAATACCTTGTTGTAGATTTGCCGATCTACTATCCACCATATAGTGATAAATTACATTGTTAAAAGTTTGAACAGACTAACTATCAAAAAATATTAATTAAATACAAATTTAGGAGATAATACCGACCAACTGTCAACCATTAATCGATAAAATACATTGTTTTAAAATAGCAGCAATGTACCGGCCATCATTTATTGATTGTTAGCAGAATATACCGTCCAACTGCCCACCATATATTTATTCAATATATTGTTACTAGATTTTACCGACTAGCTGTCCTCTATTTTTAGTTCAAATACATTGTTTTGAAATTGTACTATCCAAGTTTCTAACAGTAATTTATCAAGTACATTGTTTGGAGATTTTAGCGACTAGCTGTCCTCCATTTGCTGACAATATAAATTTTTAGAAGATTGTACCGGCCGACACCTTGCTATTCATTGAAGACATACATTGCTAGAAGGTTGTACCGATAAACTGTCCACCATTTATTAATCAAATAAATTGTTCGTAAATCGTACCGACCAGTTATTGAGCGAGCACATTGATTTGTGATTGTATTTAAACTTGTTGAAAATTTGATAATCAAATACAATTTTACTACATGTTTCCGTCAAACTGTATATAATTTCTTGATTAAATGCATTTCTATGTGATTTTATTGAAAAAACACTACTAAGATATTCTACACTCCACACGACCACCATTTATTGATCGAATTCACTAATACTCTATTGTACAGACCATCTGTCTAGAATTTAATGATCAGAAATATAGTTCAGATTTTTTACCGACCAACAGTCTAAGATTTATTGATCAAATAATTTCTGAGAAGATTCTTCCGTTCAACAATCTATTATTTATATATCAAACGCATTGTTTGGATATTGCACCATTCAATTATCCACAGTTTCTTGAATAAATAAATTGGTAGGAAATGATACCTTCCAACTGTCCAGGATTGATTGTTCAAATACTTTGTGAAGATTATGTACGGAGCAATTATCCAACATTTATTGATCAAATAATTTTTTAGGATTTGTACCAATCAACTGTCCAATATTTATTGACTTAATACTTTTCGGAAGATTTGCCGTCCAACTTTCCGGCATTTGTTAAGAGATTGAACCGAACAACTGTCCGCCATTCATTGTACAAAACAACTGTCCTCCTTTTATTGACATTAAAATTATTAGATAGTGCAGACCAACTGTTTACTACTTATTGGTAAATAACATTGGAGATTACATATTCCAACTTTCCAGCTTTTATTGACCGAAATATAGTATGAGCAGTTTGTACAGAAAAATTGTCCTCCATTAATTAATCGAATATATTGTTAGGAGATATTGAGTTCAAACTGCCAAAATTTATCGATGAAATTTATTTTTAAATTATTTTAATGATTTAATGCAATTATATATTAATCATCTAAGTTATTTAGAAATTATACCAACAAACTGTCAACTATTTACTAATCAAATTCATTTCCAGAAGTTATTAATTTCCAACTTTGCACTTTTAATATTGTAACGGCTCAAACGAAATCGCCAAGATATTGTCAAAATTAAATTAAAATTTAATACGCTGAACCAATGAGAACGAGCAATCTACATTTGACCAACTGCATGTGACTTCACATCAATATATGCGTGATTAAATTACTACGCAAAACATTCTGCTCTTCTCGCTACCTGTGATTGCTTTCGCAATCTGTGCTGCACTAACAATTGTCACCGACTGTTCTTCTTGCTTTTACCACGCTGTGTCACTAATTCGGTTAGTCTTGATTCACTCCAACCTTCTTGTTACTGCGAATTCAATCATACGTAGACGATTATCTAATAATCAGATTTCTACTTGTGCCATCCACCTTGGTCCAGCTGCATACATAAAACAAGACTAGTCAAGACCTTCGAACCGAAATGAAACATCCCGTATCACCAGTGAACAACGAGGATAGAAAGAGCTAGTGCCTAGAAGGACTTCTGAACACACACACGCTACTAACACACACAATCTCTAAAAGCATTTGCAGGTGAATGTCTCCCTAGCCCTGTTAACGGCAACCCAAAGTAACTGCTCTCTCCGCATCTATATTTGGTTTTCTTAGTAACGTAACACGGCACTCTACTAGTCGGGGCGTTGGATTGATGACAGCTCATGGAATATATGTTGGCAAATTTATTTTAGTCGTTACATCATATTCCTATTTGAGAAAAAGAAAAGAAATAAGAAAAAGGTTCCTCCTGATGATGCTTCATTAGAATTGTAGGGTAGAGTTCGAACCCAGTTGAGAAACTTGTTATGGTTCTGCCCAAAGATTAAACAATAATGAATCGTAATGCTGGGCTGGTGCATACAAGTTAATTGCTTCAAGAATGATAAGATGCTAAATAAAAACTTGCAACTGCTACAAAAGTTCTTAGCTGTAGAGGCCGATCAAACTGCGTGATGCGAAATAGAGCAGTATGATATTGTTCAAGAGCCGCGACATGAAAAATGCAATGTTGATTGCAACTGAAGGTCCTAGGTTTAAGTTGTAACCTGGGCAGGCTGGATCGCTGTCAATGAGAGTTCGATACGACTAAAAGTATCTAGTGTGTGCTAGACGTTGTGGTCTATGATAATTGTTAGTGAATATGAACCGCATAACTGAAAGTTATTCGGTATGCATGATAATTGTCTATACTATGAAATGAAACCGGTGACAACGTAGTGTTGCTACACAATGCGTTAGCTCTTACTAGGTAATCAAAGCAACATAAGCAAGTATGGGCTCAAGATTGAGCCATACGTAGCAACTGTATGTTATATCAAAATCAGGAAAATCAAATTTGAAATACAAAAGTTTTCTCTAATATGGCCGAACAAATGGCATAATACCGAAAAATTGTTCACAGATGCTACACAGTTGTTAGTTAAGAATAGCTGTTTATACCATGTGAGACTTGAGATTATGAAAAAATAATGAATCATGTAGATCCATAGTGACCACGTCACGTGAAATAGGGCGCAAGTGGTGCGCAAAAATTACTTTCTTGCAGCTATGGAGCTGCGGATGAATGAAGATTGGCCGAGGAGCATGTCTCGGCTGACTAGTCGTGAAGTAATCGGAAAATGCTCCAAATTTGAGGGAGCGTGCCGGGTGATTTTATTCTTCTGATATATAGCACACACGGAGACCCGTCGTTTAGCGTTCCGTCTGAGACTATGACTCCAGAAACGATCTCCAATAAGGTTAATAATCTCCTTACTTGCTGGGTGAGAAATGGAGTAAATGGAGTCTAAATCCTTTCTCTGGAATTTAGTGAGTAGAACTGGCTACTAGGACTGCGTACCCGTGAAGTTGACAATGAGTAGACCTTTCGAGAATCGGCGTACGAATCTGGTAGGATGACGAGCTTCTGATCTTTCAGTCTAAGTGTCACCGCACTGTTCTATTTGTACGAGGAATAGTTTTAATGTATGTTCATTGAGTGTCACGGAATTGGCTGAGAATAACGTAGGCGAAGGTTGTTGTAGCCAGGCGTCTGACCTGGGAAGTGTATCTGTAATTATGTTTTCTTAGACCTTTACATGAATAAGATCGAATTGCCATTAACTCAGACGTGAAAGCTTCTTTCTACTTTGGAAGAGTACTTTACGACAGTTGAAGTCGCATTTCAACGTACGTTATCTAATGGTGCTTCATTTTCAAAATGGGCGAATTTGCTGATACCTATGATGCTAATTAAGTAGCGCACTGCGCCGTGGATGGCGAGGAGTTCACGAGCGACAGTGTCGTATCTAGTTTCTTCTGGTTGTAAAGTACTCGAGATAAAACTATGCACTTGATCAAATAATGCTGGAAAGTTGGTCAGTAAAATCTTCTATTAGATAAGTAAATCTTGGACAAGTTTTCGGAACAGTGTGCTTAAATTTTATTTGGTCAATAAATGGTGGACAGTTGGATTGCACTATCTCCTAACAAATAATTTGATCAATAGCTAGTGAACAGTTGGTAGGTACAATTAAAAATCAATGTTTTTCATGTATATACACCGTTGAACAGTACAATTTCCAAGCGAACAATATGATCAATAAATGGTGGATAGTCAGTCGGTCCAAACTCGAAACTCTGTATTCGGTTAATAAATGGTAGACTGATGGTCTGTAAAATAAAGTTACTTTGTATTTTTTCAATAACATTTTGTCAGTTTATTTGTACAATCTCCAAATTAAATATTTAATCAATTGCAACGGCTCAAATTAATTCGCCAACAGATTGCCAGATTTAAATTCAAATTTTAATACTCTGGAGCAATGGGATTACGCAAAATACCATTGAAAAATTACATTTGACTTCGCATCAATATATGCGCGATACAATTACCTCGCAACACAGCCTGCTATTCTCGCTACCTGCAATTGATGTCGCCCTCTCTGCCGCACTGACCATCTTCGCCGACTATTGTGCTTGTGTTTACCACGCTATGTTGTTAATTCGGCTAGTCTTTATTTACGCCAACCTTCTTGTTGCTGCACATCCAGACATGCGTAATCGATTATCTAATAATCGAATTTCTATTTGTGTAAGCCACCTTGGTGTTGCCGCAGACATCCAACAAGACTAGTCGAGACCTGCGAACAACAACTAATACATGCTGTTTCGTGATATCATCTGCTCTAAGGATCACCAGCCAACGAAGCAGCCACAAAGAACTAGTGCCTAGATGGAATTCTAGATATCCATGTGCTGCTAGCACAAAAAACCTTTACTGGAATTTGCCGCTGAATGCCTCCCTGGCCTATGTAAGTTCTATCCCCGAGCCCTTATTTGATCTACTCCGCTAGCCAGGGCGCCACATTGGTGACCTTGACAGAATGGGAGAGCAGTGCTACTATTGTAACTAACTGTCAAAACTTGTTGTCATAATACAAATTATTAAGCGAACTTTTAAAGTAATAATTATTTTGATTAGGGTTTTGGAGTACATAAGTGGTTGTTCGATCTTAGTAAATGAGAGCTACGTGTCTCAAACAGGATGCACCATGTCATCACAACAGTTCGACCGATCGCCTATAAGAAGATAAATTTAATCCCAGCTAAAATGAAAGGTGCATGAGAAGACTTTTCAAGATCATTGGTAGAAGGCATCATCAGACCAACAAAATGCTCTTCCATATCAACATTACTCTTGGACCCCAAAATCGAACGGATCATGCAGAGTCTGTGGAGTTTAGCGCAAGCTCAATTTTATGACCAAATCTGGGCATACCTCATTCCCAATATAAGCGCATTGCTTGAAAAACTCAGCGTTAGCCATATAATTTTTAGTGAGTGAACTCAAACATGCCTATCCTCACATTCGGGTAACGCCAAGAAATATAGAGAAAACTGCAGTGACCACATCTTTCAGTAATTTTGAATGACCCTACGTGCCTTTTGGTCTCAAATGTGCATCTCGAACATTTCAAAGGTTATTGGACAACATACTCCGTGATATTGAATCCACGCGATTTGCGTTCGCTTAGCACTATCAGTTTCGCAAAGATCCGAATGATTCTCATTTCCAAGTGCACATCGAGATTGTCTTTCTTTGCTTAAATCTGCTATTGCGAGCATTGTATTCTGTATGGGTGATTAAAGGCCTGAAGATGATTCTGAAATATAGAAATCGAAATGTCGCCAGTCAACAATGATTAGATCGTGCCTCATTTTCAATGGTTAATGTAAACAACGTTGACGCCTTCCTAAGAAAGGAACGAACCTGCACACAGTCAATAATAAGAAAAGCTCAATGCGTTCTTGAAAATGGGGATTAATTGAATCATTTCGAATATAATAGTGCAAAGCGACAACCCGCGAAAGCAAATCGCGGATATTCAATATTTGAAGCTCGCACAACGCAAAAATTCAAAAGATTTTATTCGTGATGACGCCGATTACTGTATATCATATCCTGATGCCATAATGGTGTTAAATCCAGAAAAGTCTCTCAGGCCAAACATCTGCAAAATGTCTTGTCACACTTATCAGATCACGGACTCAAAATCAATTGCTAATACACGCAAATTGAAACTCCATCCGCAGATTACCTGATGTAACAGTTGTTCATATGTAATGGATTTCTGAAATATCTTGAATTAAATTAGACATTGTACCGACTCCAAAACAATAATGTTGTTAATATTTACAGGTGCGGTGTATATTATATATAGTGAGTCGGCTTTGAGGTGGAAGTTTCTAAGACTTTATATGAAGTTAACTCCTTTACTGCTGGTATACACATTCTTATATGAGATTGTACCATTCAAATGTCCCACAAACATCACACAATTATATATAGAAAAATTAAATATGCGGTTCTCACCACTTGTTGTCTCGCATATATATGCATAGAGCTTTCATTCGGGCTAATAGTTTTGCCGTCGTATTCTGCTGATGATCATGGAAGTTTGAAACGCGTCAGTACCTGCAACTGCCGGTAATTTTGATATGTTATTCAATTACTGTTTATATCAATGGGATTGGTGTTTACTTCAATATGGATAACTTGATTTAAATAAGTATTACCACCACCGTCATTCAAAGCTGAAGAGAACTATCTGCCTAAATGCCTGTGGCTAAAGATACCTTCAGCAGGCGAAACCAGCCATATGCGTCGGGCACGTTTGCACTTATTCGGCTACTACTTATTTAATTCATAGTATCCCTGTGTTTTACACCAAACCCGAGGTTTCAAAGGAAACGGGATGACAGCTGTACCCACATTAGACACAGCAAATTTCATGATATCATTACCCGGCTGACCAACTTGTGTCCGCCCGTCATCCGACTGGAAATTTATATGGCTATGGCCGATGCATTTATTAAATGTGGAAAGACTAATTTATGACTATCGGCCTTTTAGACTTACATTTATTGTACTTCATCGTAAATGCCAGACACAACATATCTACGGCATCACGAAAATAATAGGTTGGCGATTTTTAGCCTAACATTTATCAAATTTAAAAGGAAATAATAATTGTTCGCTGATGTGTAGCAGGCGATTAGGAACGACCAACAATATCGATATAAAAGGTGTGGTACTTACAACTTCTTGCATCGTAAATAGAGGAAGATTTCGATTTACCTTAATCTGCAGATTTTCAAACATCAGAGTAATGTCTTCTCTACATCTATACCTACACAACTAGGCAAAGATTTATTTCTCTCGCACAGTGTGTCCCCGAATTCCATTAACTCTAAGTTACGTAGGACGCGATACAAAGGGGTAAAAATGAACTATATCAGGAAATCCGGTCTCCGGTATAGGTATTGTTTTATCAAGTTTTCTGCTGATCCAACCATCCGAAAGTTTCTTTGGGAGCCTGGCGTGAATTATATGTAAATGGAGGTTTTGCTAAAACTTAAAAGTATATGTAGCAATAATGGACTCTACATTTATGGCTAGAAATTCGTCAGAATAATGCAAATCTAGCTTGTTGTCTTCGAATAATTAACATTAAGATTAGTCATCATATATTGATGTTCAACCTGCGGCTCGATTTCTCGTTAAAAGTGTAAAGTTGAATGCACTCAGAAAGTACAAAATAACACGAGAAAATAATGCACCTGTACGCATCTATGTGTGTGTTCGTGTGTATATTTTCTTATCTATTTGTAAGTGTGCTTCTGCGATAAAGTAAGCGGTAGTTATTATATACTATACACAAAGATAACTGGATTATATACATCAGAATAGAATGTCATTCTATTAGGCTAAATCAATAAATTGAAATGTCTGAATTTGGGTCGTTATTTCAGTGCTTTAGAAATTTAGCATTCAATTTAACAAAATATGTTTACGCACCATTTAGTGGAGCATTTTAAACTTTTCAAATTTTACTTTTCACTGTTTCTTTAATTTAATATTATCCAGACGTTAGTACCATGACTTATTACTCTTCCTAGTCGCCAGTTATGTCTTTCTCACCACGACGAGGCCATCCAGTAAAAAATAAAACCGTAGAGTTATGGATTAGCTAAAAACCGCGCACGTCTAAATATAATTGCAATGTTAACTGGTTAGAACGGCTGAAAAGGCGTATGACTGAAAGAGAATCTTTCCCCAAATTGACAGCTTATTCACGTCTGAAGGTCACTATGTGGCATGTCTATCCTGCGCAGCTTTGAAAAATTAAATATATTTCAATGAGAAATTAAAAAGTTTTATTAAAATATAAAAAGAAATTGTGCATTTGTTGTTTACCAATTTTGTTTTGTTAATAAATGTGTATAGTCGTAAACTTGTCACTAAATTTGATTTACTACGAGAGACTGGCACAAGCACGCACACACACAAGGTGATATTGCAGGTAATAAAAAAATTAGCAATATTAACAATTATGTCTTAAGTCGGATAATAGAAAAATTTTTATAAAATCAAGTCTGCGTGCTTGAGCAATTTCAGTATGTTTAACAAGTCGCACATAGTTCAATTACCTCCAGTCACAAGAACGGACGCGATAATAACATCAATGCTGATCAAATTAGCGCGATGGCAAACTCAATAACGCAGATCATGTCTAATAACTAAATTTAAACACATTGTGTATTCAATCAATAATAAATTCGGGTAAGACCGTCGACAATACGACTTAAAAGCCAACTAACTATATATAACATATGCCGAGTTCAGAAAGTGTACCAACTATCGATTTTAAAATGCTGATGAGACTACCTTCCACCAGTCCCACATACCTTGTCCAAATATATAGTGGGTATAAGACGTGATACCGACGTCTATTAAGCATGAAACGCATATGTACATAAGATTATAACTTATGTTCATACCGATTTTGGCACATTCTGCTGGTTCTATGTGAACTAATTTGTAACTTGATAAGCAATTCAAAAAACCATTGCCTATATCTTAGTTCTCCGCAACACACAATGTATAGCTACCGATACGACATTCAGAAGAGTTTTCATTGTCGTCAATATATACAAATAAAAGACATGATGTATGGAGCAACAGTATTAGACTACAATGGAGCATTTTAGGTAGAATTATCACTCCTACAAATATCCCGACCAAACCTGTAAATAATAAATTCATGAACGTTTTGTTTGTTACTTGTACGAAAAAAATATTTTGAAGAAATCATAACATACAGAATTGGTCCACACTATTGGCTTTGCCGTTTGTTCATACAATACATGAATTTGCTATATTTGTTGAAATTAATCCTTTCATGTGTTTATCTTTCGACGCTGATGTTCTCAAAACTTCGAATCCCTCAAAAATATTATTGTACCAATCTTTTTGAATGATTCTTGTAACTTGATTTTTGATTGTGAACTTCCGTTTACCGTGCATTCGAAATATCTTATTGAATGACATAAAACTTTAAATTGTTTATAATATGGATTAGACCGATACTAGAATATGCTGCCGCTACTTGGAATCCATTAACAAAGGGTTTGTCTAATAAGATAGAAGCTGTACAAAGAAAAGTTGTGAAACAAATTAGTCCTATCTCCTGCACTATATATGACATTAGATTACAGTTTGTATCACTGCAAATTTTATGGTTTCGGAGGATGTGCTATTGCATAAAAGTTTTCCATTTGAACCAGTGGACTGGTGCCTATATGAATCCAATAAGAAAGAGCCATGAAGTTGGAACTAGATCTGGACATTTGGCAATATCTCCTCCTTTGGTGGGGAATATTGCGAGCAAGTTATTCTATTTTTCGAAAATCTACAAAATTTATAATCAATTGCCAAAGGGGCTTAGAGAAACGACTCCATCTAAGATTGCTTTTAATTTTTTTTCTACTGAACTAGAAAAAGTCTACAATCCTGCTGATATTTTTTCTTTTGATTATGACAATACTTTCTCATGGTTGAATAAAAGACAAGGATAATTGTAATTGTTATCGGAAACAGAATTTCTTGAGATATTTATTTTCAAGTTTTGTATTATTAAAATTTAAATGTTATGCATTATATCATCATGTTAGTCAAGAATACGTAAAATCAATTACTAGTCTTGGTTTTCATTTTTTTGCATAATTTTACACTCGAATTATACCTTATTTTTTCCTATTTTTGATGATGAATCTATTATTCTTTACAGCCGAAATATCTGATGTTGATATATTGTACAGTATAAGTAGAGAGATTTTCTTATCCATATGAGACTAATTGCACATTTTCATGTGATGTGATATCTTTTTTTATATTGTACATTTTCCAAATTTATTATTTGATGGAACATGTGTGGTTTGAATCCAAATAAAGATATTCTATTCTATTCTATTCTATTCTAAGATATATAGAGACATTTAGAAGCATTGATACTGATCATGTGAGAATTGATATATATCAGAACGCATTCTTTCTCCAAAATATCGGTCTTAGTCAATGTCTGCAGAATTTAATGGTTAAGAGAAGCACAGGGGATAAAGGCTTGAAAAGCTTTGATCATAATAATCATGTTTTTAAAGACGCTATTCGGTGATAGCTGATTATTTAAATGTGGGAGTTTAATTGCAATTCAACTAAGTACACTTGAATGCCTTCTTCTTAACTTTAGTCGTCACGCAACTAGACAATTGAACCTCATTCTTAAATTTTAAAACACCATCATAATAGTGTTGTGTCCACGCGTATTTCGTCGGTATTTATTATCAGTGTGTCGTCCAAACGAGACTTAATTATGCCTAATTCTGCAGCCAAATTGTTCATTTGAGCAATCAGTCATTTAATTAACGTTTCCAGCGCATCAGTAGCCATTTTGTAAAGTACCTCATATGCTTTATTTTTGCTCAAGTATATATAGTATTTTTCTCGCATAACGAGCATTGATTTAATAAAACAATTTTTTTAAAATAATTAATTTATGTTCAGTTCAGCTTGAAGTCTGCTTTCATCATTGGGCTCATTGGTTTATCCTTATACGAGCGCTCCTGCGAGGACTTTCTTTTGAATTAATGACAGCCCTATATTGGACCCTCTGTTCGTTATTTCTCTGAGTCCACCCTTTCCACTCGATACGGCTAATCATCGACAGCCTGCAGTGCCATGGGCTAGATCTTCGCGACCATGACATAGTCGCCGGCCTTTAGGCGATTGCGTGTCGATTGCCTTGCATAGCCTTGTCGCTATGTGGCGCCAAAATATTCAGTTAACTGTTTTAGTCGCTCCTGAATATTCGCCATGGTGCAGCGTTCATGGAATCCGTAGATTACAGGTTCACCTGGCAGTTTAATATGCCTTACATAGAGCATGGTCGTTGGAGCGAATCCTGTAGCTGTTGATACTGTAAAGCGTATGGCCCGCTCGATCAAATTTAATTTGTCTGTCCGCGTTTCCTGGCTCTCGTGGCACCAACGTCACAGTACCTCTTGTATCATTCGGTGTGCGAGTTCAGCCGTCGTGTTGGTCTACGGGTGATAAGTTGCTGTGCGGGAATGCTTTATGTCAAGGTCTTTGCGCAACTGATTAAATTCTCTCGACTCAAACTGTGCTCCATGGTCGGTAACAATAATTTGTGATGCAACAAATCGAATGAGCCATCATTCTTCTAAACACGTTATAATTTTGTCTGTCGTGATCTTATTCTGTGGTACAAACTCGACCCATCGGGTAAACTATGGGAAACACATAGGACACCCCACAGCGAGCTACCGGAAGTGGACCTACCAGGTCGATATGCTGAAACACGTTCCATCCAGTGGCATTGAAAGCAATCTGAGTGTTTTTTTATCGTTTTTGACTTACATCGTTGGCATGTAGTGCACTGGTGACAATAGCTACGAATTTCTTTGGACATTTTAGGCCAATACAATCGTGACGGCAATGTCTTAATGAGTCGCACGGCGCCAGGATGTCCAAAGCTTTCATGACAAAAGGCCATCAATTCTGTTTTTACAGATTCTGGCCCAAACCATTGCACTGTTTGTCCTTCCTTCCGCACCAACAAGCTGCTTTTTAGGCTTAACGTTTTCTATGGTGCGGACACCACTGTGCCGTTTTTTTTATTTGGTTGACTATTTCCTGGCATGTGGCATCCTTTCCCTGTTCTTCAGAGACTTTTATAAGTGGCCAAACACACACAGCGGAAATTCTGCTGAGCGCATCAGCTGCCGCATTCTCGATCCCGGCTGTATGATGAATTGATACGCCGTATTCTTCCAGAACTTCAATAGCTCGGTGTACTCGTTTCTCCTCAATATTCAGTGACCTCTAATGTACGTGTGCTTTGTGGCCAGTAATGATGACTACGTGTTCCCCGATGACAAATTACCTAAAATTCCGTAGCGTCCATAGTACGGCAAGTAATTTATTTTCTGTGACGGTTTAGTTATGCTCGGCCTTAGTGAGTGTGCGACTTATATATTGCGCAGGACGTCCGTCAGTTTTTAAAGCCACTCCTTTCCCAATATCTGACGCGTCTGTATCAATTGACATATGAACTACCAGGAAAGTCAAAATAGTTGCATAGCATAAACATTTGTTGAGCGTCCTCCATCCAATGAAACGGTATCTTGGCACCAGTTATCTTAGACAAGGGACGCGCTTTCGCCATCCTTGCGAGATATGGTCAATAGAATTTTACCATACCAATAAACTGGCGCAATTGTTTACTAGTAGTAGGCACTTGATAAACCTTGATAGAATATATAGTTGAATTTAATGGCATACATCCCTTCGCTGAGACTGAGTGGCCCAGGAACCGAACTTCACGACCTATCACAACTATTATCTAGATTAAAGTTTAATCGCAATTCTACAGCTTTGGCCTAAAAAGTAATTCGTGTTCAGTAGTGGGCCATATAATTACATCGTCTACGTAAGCTGTTGTACAAGTTAAGTCAGACACGAAAGAGTCCATCATTCTTTGGAACACTTTCGGACTTTTTTTAAGACAAAATGGTACACGGGTGAATTGGAAATGACCTTGGGGTACCTACACCGCTAACTTACATCGGTCTTCGGGCCGCACGCCTATTTTCCAAAATACCTGTTTAAGATCAAGCATTGCAAACCATTTGCCTTCCGCTAGCTATAGGAAGTGATCACGCAGAGCCGGCATAGGATACGGGTCAGATTTAGTCACTGAGTTTAAGTGCCGGAAATCAGCAGCCGGTCGGAGCGAACCATCCATTTTCGTAACGTAAACTATCGGAGCTCGAAAAACATAAAGACAGTTCAAGAACGTCGGCTTCTATCATTTCTTGAGTTGCTGGAGTCGCTGCTGCTAATTTCTTTGGAGGAGCAACATATACTTTTGATGGTTCGTAAACTTCATTTAGTTCTAGCCATAGTTTAAACTGGTCGACCGTCGGCCCTGGACACTCGCTGCGATCAGGCAGTTGGAACATAATGTTATAATGGGTTTGAAAATTCTTTCACCAGCCGGGCAGATAACTGGTCTCCTCCTTCAACTTAGTGTTAGATATACAGACTATATTGGATTTATGCTTTCAGGACTCGCTATGCATATACACTTATTTTTACAGTCTGTCGTCTGAACCAAATTTCTAATGAAATCAAGTCCCAATAACGGTGTTTGCGTATTCCCTACAAAAAAAGGCATGGTAGATATTTTCATTTATTAACAATTTCGTGTTTCATTCCCCCACAGCCACCATCGATGCGCCTATACTTCTATTTCTTCGAAGGCCATCTGTTTCGGAAAACCTTTTATGTTCTTCTGCTGCTCTTCATTCGAGCTACCCCTCGGAGCCTCAAAAGTGGTTATTGCTACAAATGGTCCATGAATTATCCAGAGTTGCTGAAACACTAGAAATGCGAGTCTGAAGTTGGTCAAGTTTGAGGGTACTTCGTTTTAACCATACTATTTTTGCTGCCATATTTGCGCACAAGTCTCCATAAGCCTTCTTCTAGACACAGAGTAAATCTAACTGAAGAAGGGAAAGGCATATTAAAATTATATTAACACATGCGCTTGCTTTCACACTTAAAATCAATTTAATTTTCCAAAATGAAATGATCTCTGATATATAAGGACATAATTTGGTTCGATATTTAGAACTTTAGGATTTAATTGTTTACTACCAGAATCCGCATAAGGGATAGGCTAATCTGAAAATAAAAGATGTTATATGATTTCAAATTTGCGTTAAGTAAGTTTTACATTTTTCTTTTATATTTGGTTTAACAATTTAAACATAAAGAGTATAGTTACTGAGACAAGTTTCTTATTTAAAATCATTAGTAATTTAAAAATTAAAGTATAAATAAAAGGCATAGTACCCTTTCCATGTGCAAAAAGAAAAAGAATTTTTTCCTAATACAAGAACTGTTTGCTTCTTATTTTCCTCTCAAATATCTACAAATAAAAATCTCTGTATATAAAAATTTAAAGGAAAGAAAAGAAAGAAAAATTTAAACATGGTGATAGTGTAAAAAAGTGAACAACCTATCAATTGCGTGCGTCACCTCCAGTTTATGTTCATTGCCCGAAAATACTTCTTCTGCTTCCATAAATATGGATGCAATTCGTTTATTCATAAAGCTTCGTATGTGGCTAACTCCGTTCTTATATTGCATTTAATAATTATCTTAAATACTACGTTTGAAGACCTACGTGTGAGTTTTAAACGATGTGTTGCGCAGAATTGTATTCAGTATTTGATTCGAAAAAGGCGTTTAAGCTGCACTGTTCTCTCATTTGAGTAATTAACCGTCTGTACGATCAGCCTTCGTAAGTTGATCGACAACTAGCGCATGTATATTTTATTAAATAAAATTTGATGTCGACAATAACTGCGGTTTCTCTTTGATTGCTGTTTACGGCTAGTGCATCAGCCTAAATAACACTCGAGTTTAGCTGCATTAAATATGTGTGCCATACGGGAAGCTGCATTCTCATTAAATGGGGTGTTCATGTAGACTGTTTTCTTTTCTAGTCCGTAATACGTCTGTTTCTGTTTAATTCCCTTTTTAACAATTGTATTCAATTAATTGTCTAGAATAGCCATGAGGCATTAAAACGTTTATTGCTTCATTAAATACATAGTCATTTGAATATGGACTAATCAGCCTGTCAATTCTTAAAAAGCTGTTACGAAGTTTTGATAATAAATATTGAAGCGACACAAAACTGTTTTAATGCAAATACTATGCAGACAAGTTTGGTAAATGGTAAATTGTTTTATTTTATTTGTCCTTAGTTTCTACCTTTAGTAGTACATCTAAGAAAGACATTAAGTCATCTTTCTCGTGCACTGACGTAAATCTAATATTCTTATGCGCTTTGTTGAATCTTCAAGCAGTGTTCATGATTGCCAAATGTTCTAATGAACAAGGAAAATATCATCCATGTGCCGTATATAAATGGAGCAAATTTTCTTGTGCCAACAACTAATGATATGATATGATATATATATATATATATATATATATATATATATATATATATATATATATATATATATATATATTCATTTCAATACAACTTCCCCATGTAGTGTGGTGTCTGTTCAGTAATGAAAGTTTTGGGATGGTTAGTTGGAACTTTGGGTCTAAATGGATGCCTTATGAGCTCCATCTAAAAGGAAAAAAGGCTAACCGAGTTACATTAGTTCGTATACAATTGAAAATTTTGTAGTGTGCGGCAGGGTGGCTCAGTGGTTAGAGCACCAGATTCCGAAGCAGAAGTGCCCAGGTTCGAGCCCTGTCCGCGGCATATTCTGGCCAGTACGTGATGAGTTCCCAATAAGTACGAAACCGGTCTACTAGATGAATTGCCTTTTCTAGACTATACAATTCTTAGTTAATACTGACAAATGTATGTATTTAATGGGTCAGGTGCTTATATCAAGTTTGCAACCTGGATTGCAGTAATTATCTAGTAGTTTGCTCTATGGTTCCAGGATACGAACTAACCACTTGTCCAATGCGTACAATGGAGACTTGACCATTGGTAAAATTGGCTTCATAGGACAAATTTCTTGTGCTTTTACAAGTCCATAAATTCTTGGTTTAGATGATTCAACTTACCTCAGCTTCTGTAATGTGGACCCACATATTAAACCGGCATCTGTCAGGATCTAAATTTCATTTATTACTTTGCGCTCTAGTTTGGCTATTTAATCTGATCTATCGTCTAGAATCGTGATTTCTTATTTTCATTCAGCACGTTTTTCATCTTTATAGGTTACCATAAACCAACCTGACCAGCACAGTATTTGCATTACACAAGCTTTGTGCCGTTCCAATATAAATTATTAACACTTCGTCACTGCTTTTCAAGAATTGAAATGTTGGTTAGTCCAGATTCGAAATACAACGAATATAACAAAGCAACAACCGATTTAATATCTGATGGCTATCCTAGACATTTGAATCAATTACTAAAATGGGAAGTAAACAGAAACATATTTATTTCTGATCATATAAAGAAGCGGACATTCCTGAACATACCGTTTAAGGGAGATGGAGTTTCCCGAATAGCATAAACGAACTATGAAGAAGCATTAACACGCACATTTAACGCAGCTAAACTACGTCTGTTATTTAAGGTAATAAACTTGCTTTTACCAACAGCTAAAGAGAAACAGATGTTATTGTCGACATGAAGTATTATTTAAACATATTTAAGCACAGGTTGTCGATCAACTTACTTAAGCAAATCGACCAGACAGTTAACCACGCAATTGAGAGAACGTTGCAACTTAAAGCCTGCTTGAAATAAAATGGTGAATACAAGTCTGCGATTACGCAATACCTAGCTGAAACCTCAATAATAGGTTCTCCAGAAGTAATACTTAAGAGAATTAGTAAATGCAATAACAGAAGGGAGTCACATATGAATCTTTATGGATAAAAAAATTGCGGCCGGATTTTTAACGCAGAAGAATAATGTTCAGGTATTGTTCTTAAAATGGAGATAACAAACGTAATTGATTGGTTGTACTATTATTTCACACTATCTCTACGTTTACATTCTTATATCTGGTTTTGTCTTTCAATATATATGTAAAATGTGTTAACTTGTAGATAACTGATGAGAAATTGAGACAGAAACGGTTCTTTTATCTGATAAATTTCGTTCTTTCTTCACATCGAAAGTGCACTATAAATTTTATTAATGCGCCATTATCAATTTTGAGTAATGTACTTAGTTTGTTTGATTAGAAGATTTATAATGATTCGAGAAACTACGAATCGAAACGTCGCCATTTATCGAAGATTAGATTGTACCCCATTTCTAGTAGATAGTATGAACGATATTGAAGCCTTTGAAAGAATGGGAAGAATCCGCACCCAGTCAACAAAAAGGCCAATTCTATGAGTACTTGGAAATGTGGATCAATCAGATCTTTGCGAAACATATAGTGCAAAGCGACAACCTGAGAACGGAAATCACGGAGAATTAAGCTTGCTTTAGTCTTTAAATAAACTGCAGAAGAATAAAAATTTACGACAGAAAACGTGAAAATTGATTGTTTGCTTTGCGTAGATGTATTAATAAGGAAAAATACTAATGTTAAATTAAATAGAAAAATTGTCTCTAAACTATCTTGGTCTGCACAGTCTTTGTATTACTGCAGGTTCGAGCATTTTAAATATAAATTATCAAAATCTTGCGGTCGTTTTAAAATAATTGATAGGTTAGTTGGTCCAGATTGAAAATGCAACTTATATGCTGAAATAATAAACGATTTAATGTATAATGGCTATCCTAGGCAATTAATTGAGTCATTTATTAAAAGGGGAAATCAACTAAAACAGATGTATGAGAAACCTTAAAAAAGATAGCAGTTTACAGAAGCATCCGATTTAAGAGAGATGCAATTTTCCGTATTGCAGAAGCGGTATTAAAACGCGCATTTAATGCAGCTAAACTACGATTGTTATTGAAGGTTGCATAAATGTCTTTACCAGCAATAAAAGAGAGGCAGTCATTAATAACGATAACGCATATTATTTACTAATATATGTGTACAAACTGTCGATTAACGTACGCAGGCCAATCGGTCAGACGGTTAGTTAGTCGAATGGGGGAAAATAACGTATAAACTTGTTTTAAATCAAATGGTGAATACTCGTATGCAATTACGCGACACTTCGTTAAAACCTCTCCTGTTTGTCCTCCAGACGTATCATTTAAAAGTTTACTAAATACAGTAACAGCCAGCCATTAGCCACATTAGCGTGATAAGGATGAACTTATATACACCTGCGTTTTATTCTCCCTCGCGACTTATTATCATGAGCCGGCTCTACGCTAAAAAGTCACAGTATATTAGATTAAGAGCTGTGGGACAGTTGACTGTTGCAATAGACTTTACCGGTATGTATTAAAGCAGATCTAGAGTAAACTTTATAATAAGCCTTTGATAATGTGACTTTAAAACTGCATCTTTGTATATACCGTGTAACGAAATTGTACAGAGAATTCAAAATTGTTCCAAAATTAAGATCACACATTCGGCTCATGCTAAATTTGACATATTCTTTTATTCCGCAGAAGACGCAATTTATATACGAATTGAAATCTGAAGTACAGCTATTCAAACGTCAATGCTGGGAACTCTAGACCACGAAAGACAATCACTTTTCCTATCCTTATGATTCTCTGTTTGCACGCAAGGATAGATCGACAGTTGCGTGACTGAACTTAAAATATTGTCTTTAAGTTTTATTGAAGCGATTTCTAGCCAATGTTAGGAAATACATTGCAGATTGACCTTCGCGACACTCTATCTTTTCGTAATCTGGTAATATACAAAACAGGTAGAACCGCAAAATTGTAAAATAGATCGAAAATATATTTCATTGTACCCTTTTTATGTGCAAAAACAAAAAGAAATTTTATCAGATATAAGAAAATTTTCTTTCGCATGGTCTTCTCAAATATCTACTCATGAACATATCTTTATATATAAATTGGAAAGCAAAACAAGATAGAAATACGTGAACAAAGCGAGTGTGAAAAATAGAAACCAATCAAATTGCGTGCGTCACATCCAGTTCAAACTCAATGCTTGTACGTGCTTCTTCTGCTTACATAAATCCGGCTGCAATTTGTTTATCCATAAGGCTTCGTATGTGGCTAGCTCCCTTTTGTTCTCCGTTTCATGCACTAGCTAAATGGCTAGTTCGTTTACTTGAACCATTACGTAAACTACTAGGTAATCATTCGGTTGCCGATTCGTTTGAGTTTGTAAACAAAATTCAAGATATAAATGTTAAAAACAAGATTATGGTATCTTTTGATGTTACGTCTTTGTTTACAAATGTTCCAATTGATGAAACCATTGACATTATAGTCAAAGCGGTAGAACACGATATATTACCATCGCCGGTGCCAGGTCAAACTCTACGCAAGCTTATCTTATTATGCACGAAAGACGTACGATTTCGTTTTAATGGAAACATCTACAAACAGACTGATGGTGTCGCAATGGGAAGCCCCTTATCTCCAGTGTTGGCTGAGATTTTTCTAGGGCACCTAGAAAATACATCATTAAAGAGTGACATAAGTAAATGTGCTCAATATATACGGTACGTGGATGATATATTTCTTGTACTTAAGAACAGGTCGCAATCACGAACATTGCTTCAAAGTTTCAACAAAGCACATAAGAATATCGGCTTCACGTCAGAGCACGAGAAAGATGACTGTCTGCCTTTCCTAGATGTACTATTAAAGAAAGAAACTAATGGTAAATTAAACAGAACAATTTACCATAAACCAACATGGTCTGCACAGTATTTGCATTACAGCAGTTTTGTGCCATTTCAATATAAATTATCAACAGTTCGTGGTTGCTTTTCAAGAATTGACAGGTTGGTTAGTCAAGATTCTAAAGAAAATGAATATAATAAAGCAATTAACGATTTAATGTCTAATGGCTATCCCAGACAATTAATTGAATCAATTATTAAAAGGGGAGTTAAACAGAAACAGACGTATTATGGGCCAGAAAAGAAAACAGTCTACCTAAACATCCCATTTAAGGGGGATGCAGTTTCCCGAATGGCACAAAAGAAAGTTGAAGCAGCATTAACACGCACATTTAATGCAGCCAAACTACGAGTGTTATTTAGGGTAACACACTTGCCTTTACCAGCAATCAAAGAGAAACAGCCGTTAATGTCGATATCAAATATTATTTACCAATATACATGCGCAAGTTGTCGATCAACTTACGTAGGCCGATCGACCAGACGGTTAATTACTCGAATGAGAGAACATTGCAACTTAAACGCCTGTTTTAAATCAAATGGTGAATACACGTCTGCTATTGCGCAACACATCATCGAAACATCGCACGTATGTTCTCCAGACGTAGCATTCAAAGTAATTACTAAATGCAAAAACAAAAGGGAGCTAGCCACATACGAAGCCTTATGGATAAACAAATTGCAGCCGGATTTATGTAAGCAGAAGAAGCACGTACAAGCATTGAGCTTGAACTGGATGTGACGCACGCAATTTGATTGGTTTCTATTTTTCACACTCTCTCTATGTTCACATATTTCTATCTTGTTTTGCTTTCCAATTTATATATAAAGATATGTTCATTAGTAGATATTTGAGAAGACCATGCGAAAGAAAATTTTCTTATATCTGATAAAATTTCTTTTTGTTTTTGCACACAGGAAGGGTACAATGAATTTTATTAAAGCTCGCATTTCAAAAGAATCTTTCAGAAAACTAGATGAACTAGTGACGTTAAAGTGTAGAGCGCAAAGAACGTTATTGTGGAAAGAACATTATTATCAGTGTATTAAACAATTACGGTTCCCAGGTGATTTGGTACGCAGTTTACGAAAGTCAAAACTACGAGTCAACCGAAGAAATCTTACAAGGTTGGCGTATTCCAAAATTGAGCAGTTGAAGGAAGATGAAGCAGTGCTACAGGCAAGAATTGGGTGTGTATCTTGTGTATTAGATGAACTAAGTCTTTTTGCAAGAATGAAATTTTTGATGTTTTTGCCGACAGTTATGAGGAAAGATAAAGCAAGAATTTTGAACAAATTGGAAAAAGATGTAAAACCTGGAGTTTTGTGTGATTTAATACCGACCGATCTTGATAAGCGTGTGCTTAACTTATCAAAAGTGCCAATCGATCAGCTAACAATGGAGGCACTATCGATGGGCCGAAATTATGGAATACATCCTTCTAATAAATGCGATGTTGATTTTGAGGCAGCATTTGAATTGCTATTTGAACAAACAGCTGACTTGGAGCCTACCAGTATTGATTATAAAAATTGGTTCAAGGCTACACTAGTTGATCAGGCTTCACATCTGAAATCGTCTAAATGCGCAGAGCAGCATGCATTGACAAAGCAGCATCTAAATGCGCTTAGAAGTATCAGCAGAAATGCAGACATCAAAATACTACGCGCTGATAAAGGAAAGAGCGTAGTTATAATGGACAAATCTGACTACGTACAAAAGATGGAAAACGTGTTAAAGGACAATACAAAATTCACACGTCTAGACGATAAATCAGATGAAATAGACAAGGTGGAGCGCAAAGTAATAAATGAAATTAAGATTTTGACAGATGCCGGTTTTATTGATGAGGCCACTGCACAGAAGCTCAAGCCAGTTGGATCATCTACACCAATAATGTACGGATTACCAAAAACACACAAAAGAGGTTGTCCTATGAGGCCAATTTTATCAATGGTAAATTCTCCGTTTCATGCACTAGCTAAATGGCTAGTTCGTTTACTTGAACCATTACGTAAACTACTAGGTAATCATTCGGTTGCCGATTCGTTTGAGTTTGTAAACAAAATTCAAGATATAAATGTTAAAAACAAGATTATGGTATCTTTTGATGTTACGTCTTTGTTTACAAATGTTCCAATTGATGAAACCATTGACATTATAGTCAAAGCGGTAGAACACGATATATTACCATCGCCGGTGCCAGGTCACACTCTACGCAAGCTTATCTTATTATGCACGAAAGACGTACGATTTCGTTTTAATGGAAGCATCTACAAACAGACTGATGGTGTCGCAATGGGAAGCCCCTTATCTCCAGTGTTGGCTGAGATTTTTCTAGGGCACCTAGAAAATACATCATTAAAGAGTGACATAAGTAAATGTGCTCAATATATACGGTACGTGGATGATATATTTCTTGTACTTAAGAACAGGTCGCAATCACGAACATTGCTTCAAAGTTTCAACAAAGCACATAAGAATATCGGCTTCACGTCAGAGCACGAGAAAGATGACTGTCTGCCTTTCCTAGATGTACTATTAAAGAAAGAAACTAATGGTAAATTAAACAGAACAATTTACCATAAACCAACATGGTCTGCACAGTATTTGCATTACAGCAGTTTTGTGCCATTTCAATATAAATTATCAACAGTTCGTGGTTGCTTTTCAAGAATTGACAGGTTGGTTAGTCAAGATTCTAAAGAAAATGAATATAATAAAGCAATTAACGATTTAATGTCTAATGGCTATCCCAGACAATTAATTGAATCAATTATTAAAAGGGGAATTAAACAGAAACAGACGTATTATGGGCCAGAAAAGAAAACAGTCTACCTAAACATCCCATTTAAGGGGGATGCAGTTTCCCGAATGGCACAAAAGAAAGTTGAAGCAGCATTAACACGCACATTTAATGCAGCCAAACTACGAGTGTTATTTAGGGTAACACACTTGCCTTTACCAGCAATCAAAGAGAAACAGCCGTTAATGTCGATATCAAATATTATTTACCAATATACATGCGCAAGTTGTCGATCAACTTACGTAGGCCGATCGACCAGACGGTTAATTACTCGAATGAGAGAACATTGCAACTTGAACGCCTGTTTTAAATCAAATGGTGAATACACGTCTGCTATTGCGCAACACATCATCGAAACATCGCACGTATGTTCTCCAGACGTAGCATTCAAAGTAATTACTAAATGCAAAAACAAAAGGGAGCTAGCCACATACGAAGCCTTATGGATAAACAAATTGCAGCCGGATTTATGTAAGCAGAAGAAGCACGTACAAGCATTGAGCTTGAACTGGATGTGACGCACGCAATTTGATTGGTTTCTATTTTTCACACTCTCTCTATGTTCACATATTTCTATCTTGTTTTGCTTTCCAATTTATATATAAAGATATGTTCATGAGTAGATATTTGAGAAGACCATGCGAAAGAAAATTTTCTTATATCTGATAAAATTTCTTTTTGTTTTTGCACACAGGAAGGGTACAATGAATTTTATTAAAGCTCGCATTTCAAAAGAATATATATTTATTTTGGGACCGTCAAATTAGTTTAAATAAGAATTATTATTTCCATTTTTATGATACGGCATTACAGAAAATAAATACTGGTGTTCATTCAGACACTCAAATTTTCACAAAACTGTTAAATTTCTCTCCGAAGCCCGTAAGCCTTTATGATGTGTAACTGAACTCACATCAACTTGCAACAGTCGGATTAACATTGACGTATTAGTGGGTTTATTCTTGAATTATTGTCTAATCAATTATTGAGAATATAATCATTCTGAATTTCACCCCTAACTACTAGTCTGATTTTAAAATTCTTAGTGATTTGAACGCTTATTTTCTGTCTTGCAACCACACCATATCTATTGAGATCGTTCTACTAAAACAGTATTTCACATGTTTAGATGTAATAACTAGTCTGGCGAATGCAAAGGGTAAATTAATGTCTACTGACTTCAGTTTCATTTAGATGCACGTACAAGTGTATTATTTATATTTTAACTGAATAGTTTTAGTTATGCATAATCATACACATGCGCATGCCTGACGTGCGTCTTTTTAAGGTTATGACAATAACTGTTATTAACAAACCTATTCTAAGAACAACCTGAGGGGTGGGAATCGAACTTTGATACGTGCAATAGTCATTCGCAATAATAAATTTATCACTCATAATGTCATGTGTTTATTATGTGTGTTTCTGAATTATTGGTCTCCCGGAACAGAAAAATGTGAAGGCAATCTCAGTTACATCATTTTACATGGAGTGCATGAAACAAATAGTCTAACGCGATTAAATGATAAATTCGTATTCAGCCAGTTTAGTCTCACTTAGTTAGATGATCATAACAGTTACGGAAATGCACACACACACATGACTCGCAAATATCTAGTGACATGTCAGTCTGAAGTATGACAAGAGTGAATATCGCGCTTGCTTCATTAGCTTGTTTTGTAAAACCGGTGAGGATGGAACAACTGAAGAAGGTTGCTGATGAAGGGTTTAAAATGGCTCAAACTTTTTTGAACACTGAATTAGAAAAAATTATTACGGACCTTCAAAACTCCATGAAGGAGCTTAGGGAGGAAAATAAAACTTTAAAAAATACAATTTTAAAGCTACAGTCGGATGCTAGCAACTATTCAGCAAAATTGGACGTATCAGAGAGGAGAAATGATAATTTAAGCGCAAAAATTGAGCAATTGACCGTTGCGTTAAACAATAGGATGGATAAATTAGAAGACAATGTTAAACCATGGATCGAGTTAAGCGAAATAACTAAAGAAGATGACATATCAACAAAAAGCAGTTCTTCTGGGGAAGAAATATTGAATATTTTGTCTAATGAAGTTTCTGCGAGAATTGGAAAACAAGAACAATTAATTTTATTTAATCTTAAGGAAAATGCTGATCATAAGGATGTTGAAAAGTTAAATGCTTTAATTAGAGATACGACTGAAGCTGAAATAACTAAATGCTTTAGAGTTGGACAAAAATCGGAACGTCCAAGACCAGTTGTGATAAAATTGTCAAAAAGGCCGACGAACAAGCAAGTTGAGGATATTAATAAAAAGAAAGAAGAATGCAGTAACTTTCAGAACATATTCATCACTAGAGACAAGACTTTTCTGCAAAGAAAACTGGCTGCGGTAAAAAAGTTAAAGAAGAATCTAGATCAGAAATCAAGTCATGCGGAAATAGTCACAATAAAGGGTGTGTCAAACGACTCTAAAATCACAAAAAACGGGGTTTCGTTAATGAATGTGGTGGACAGCGGACAGTTACGAACCATAGATACGGTACCCAACAAACGAAGTATAAGGAAACCGAAAAAGTTAAATCAGTAACTATTGATGATAGTAAAGATGAGTTGTCTTGTTCATATACATTATTTTATGCTAATTGTAGAAGTATTAAGAATAAAACTTTTTTGTTGTGTGATTTTATAATAAGTAACAATTTTGACTTTATAATACTATCTGAAACCTGGCTGAACAAGAACATTGAAAACTATGAATTTGACATTCCTCATTATTCTCTATTTAGGAAAGACAGATCACTGGATAAAAGAGGTGGAGGAGTACTTATTTATAGCAAATCGATATTAAATGCAACAGTGTTACATTCTAGCGAATATAATTCTGTCATTGATTTTGTATCTATACAAATTGATAACCTGATTCTTATCGCGGTTTACAGACCGCCGTATGCTAATTTACATGATGATCAAATGTTTATCAATTCCTTTCAATCTATTTTTGACTGCCATGGTTATATTATTGTGGTAGGAGATTTTAATAAGGTGCATGACTGTGAAATAATCAATCTTTTTTCTAATCATGATCTTAAGCAGATTATAAAGGAACCAACTAGAGGTTCGGAATGCTTAGACCATGTATATTTAGAAGTTGAAGTGTTGAACTCACACAGTTATGATGTTGTAAATTACTTCAAAGAATTGGATCATAAACAAATTATTTTACAATGGAACATTTTGAGTAGCAAAACATTGACACCTAATTTTGAAAATGCTCACGTGCAATGTTCCAGAATCAACTGGAATCTTTTTAGAGAATTAAGCTTATCAATTGATTATGAAAGTTTTTTATCATGAACGATGACGAATTTGTTTCTTCTGTTTCACTGTTATTATCTGATATATTTAGAGCATCAACATTTACGGATGTAATACCAAAGCGAATCAATAGGAAGTTATGTAAGCTAAGAATCAAACGAGATAATATAATGAAATGTAGTCTAATCAATAGTATAAAAAAATGAGGTTAGATATGATCGATAAAGAAATTAATTCATCACTGCTGATAATCCGTCAAAGATCAGAGAGAATTATTTTGGCTAAATTGAAGAGTAATCCTAGACTAGGGTTCAAACTCCTCACAGACTACGGTAAATATAAAGAAAAATTAAACCTTATATTACCTGTGGGTAAAGCTGATTATGAATTTCTTTGTGAATTGGATGAAGTATTTGGCAACTTATTATGTAATCCGCAGAAGAAAAATAATGCTATTGATCTACCGGAATCTTCGGGAAACCAGGATCTAGGACTTGTTATTGACAGTGATGCATTGATAGAATTAATGTTAAAAATAAAATCAAAAAAACAAAAAGATCACCTTGGTATATCGATTGATAACCTACTTCAATTACCCTTAAATTTTATGAATGCGCTCTGCAATTTTATAAATAGAATTTTGAAGAATGGGATATTACCAATCGATATACTAACAATAGTAGCTAAACCTTTGCCTAAAGTAAGTAAGCCAACGTGTGCCAGTGATTACAGATTAATCTCTATTATTCCCTCGTTTTTGAAGATAATAGAACGATTAATACTTGATCATTTAGAACGTATGCTGCCGGCTGATTTCGATGTATGCCAACATGGCTTCACGAAAGACAGGTCGACAACTACTAATATGCTCTCTATGTGGAAACATGTAATTACATTAGATGAGAAAAAGTTAGATGCATTAATTGTATTCATAGATATCTCAAAAGCTTTTGACTCTATATCTTTTGATGCTATCTTGAATGCGATTAATTTATTGAATATTGATCCGAATATTTTTAGATTACTTAGGTACTACTTATATAATCGAAGAATGAGTATTCAAGTAAACGATTTGGTATCTAAATCGAAAAGGGTAACAAGTGGAGTTCCACAGGGATCCAGTTTGGGACCAATATTATTTAAAATTGTATTTGCATATTTGGAAACTAAGATTCCTAACGGTCGAGTTTGCAAATTTGCTGATGATTTGAAAATAATCTTTCCAATTGATCCAAATAATGTTGAATTCTCCAAAAATAATGTGACACTTGATTTGTATGATTTAAGTAGATATTTGTTAACACTAGGGCTGAGAATAAACAGTAAAAAGACGAGAGCTTTAAAAATAGGTAACAGAACAGATTTTAAGTATGTTTATTTTCATGATGCTGAGATTAATGATGTTTTTGAGATTAAACTTATGCAAGAAATTAAGGATTTAGGCATAACTATTCATTGTACGGCTTCTGCTGAGAGACATATTGAAAGGATAGTAGGCAGTGCCAAGAACAGATGGGCATTGATAAATAGAAATATTATATCACATGAAATAAAATTCAAAATGTTTATAATATGGATTAGACCGATACTAGAATATGCCGCCGCTACTTGGAATCCCTTAACAAAGGGTCTGTCTAATAAAATAGAAGCTGTACAAAGAAAAGTTGTGAAACAAATTAGTCCTATCTCCTGCACTATATACGCCACTAGATTACAATTTGTATCACTGCATCCTTTATGGTTTCGGAGAATGTGCTATTGTATAAAAGTTTTCCATTTAAACCAGTGGTCTGGTGCCTATATGAATCCCATAAGAAAGAGTCATGAAATTGGAACTAGATCTGGTCATTTTGCAATATCTCCACCTTTGATTGGGAATGTTGCGAGCAAGCTGTTCTCGTTTTCAAAAATTTACAAAATTTATAATCAATTGCCAAAGGGGCTTAGAGAAACGCCTCCAACTAAAATGTCTTTTAAATTTTTATCTACCGAACTAGAAAAAGTGTTTAATCCTGATGATATTTTTAATTTTGATTATGATAATACTTTCTCATGGTTAAATAAAAGCCAAGATTAATTGTTTCAGCAACAAATGTAATATTCGAGTTATAACTTAAATTTTCAATTTTGATTAAGAATCTATCACTGTTTACAGCTGATCTTTCAGATGCCGATAAACTGTACAGTACACTTAATTGCACATATATATGTGATGTGATATCTTTTTATATTGTACATTTTCTAATTTTATTATTTAATGGAACATGTGTGGTTTGAATCCAAATAAAGATATTCTACTCTATTCTATTCTATTGAACTGTTGATAATTTATATTGAAATGGCACAAAACTGCTGTAATGCAAATACTGTGCAGACCAAGTTGGTTTATGGTAAATTGTTCTGTTTAATTTACCATTAGTTTCTTTCTTTAATAGTACATCTAGGAAAGGCAGACAGTCATCTTTCTCGTGCTCTGACGTGAAACCGATATTCTTATGTGCTTTGTTGAAACTTTGAAGCAATGTTCGTGATTGCGACCTGTTCTTAAGTACAAGAAATATATCATCCACGTACCGTATATATTGTGCACATTTACTTATGTCACTCTTTAATGATGTATTTTCTAGGTGCCCTAGAAAAATCTCAGCCAACACTGGAGATAAGGGGCTTCCCATTGCGACACCATCAGTCTGTTTGTAGATGTTTCCATTAAAACGAAATCGTACGTCTTTCGTGCATAATAAGATAAGCTTGCGTATAGTTTGACCTGGCACCGGCGATGGTAATATATCGTGTTCTACCGCTTTGACTATAATGTCAATGGTTTCATCAATTGGAACATTTGTAAACAAAGACGTAACATCAAAAGATACCATAATCTTGTTTTTAACATTTATATCTTGAATTTTGTTTACAAACTCAAACGAATCGGCAACCGAATGATTACCTAGTAGTTTACGTAATGGTTCAAGTAAACGAACTAGCCATTTAGCTAGTGCATGAAACGGAGAATTTACCATTGATAAAATTGGCCTCATAGGACAACCTCTTTTGTGTGTTTTTGGTAATCCGTACATTATTGGTGTAGATGATCCAACTGGCTTGAGCTTCTGTGCAGTGGCCTCATCAATAAAACCGGCATCTGTCAAAATCTTAATTTTATTTATCACTTTGCGCTCCACCTTGTCTATTTCATCTGATTTATTGTTTAGACGTGTGAATTTTGTATTGTCATTTAACACATTTTCCATCTTTTGTACGTAGTCAGATTTGTCCATTATAACTGCGCTCTTTCCTTTATCAGCGCGTAGTATTTTGATGTCTGCATTTCTGCTGATATTTCTAAGTGCATTTAGATGCTGCTTTGTCAACGCATGCTGCTCTGCGCATTTAGACGATTTCAGGTGTGAAGCCTGATCAACTAGTGTAGCCTTGAACCAATTTTTATAATCAATACTGGTAGGCTCCAAGTCAGCTGTTTGTTCAAATAACAATTCAAATGCTGCCTCAAAATCAACATCACATTTATTAGAAGGATGTATTCCATAATTTCGGCTCATCGATAGAGCCTCCATTGTTAGCTGATTGGGTGTGTATCTTGTGTATTAGATGAACTAAGTCTTCTTGCAAGAATGAAATTTTTGATGTTTTTGCCGACAGTTATGAGGAAAGACAAAGCAAGAATTTTGAACAAATTGGAAAAAGATGTAAAGCCTGGAGTTTTGTGTCATTTAATACCGACCGATCTTGATAAGCGTGTGCTTAACTTATCAAAAGTGCCAATCGATCAGCTAACAATGGAGGCACTATCGATGGGCCGAAATTATGGAATACATCCTTCTAATAAATGCGATGTTGATTTTGAGGCAGCATTTGAATTGTTATTTGAACAAACAGCTGACTTGGAGCCTACCAGTATTGATTATAAAAATTGGTTCAAGGCTACACTAGTTGATCAGGCTTCACACCTGAAATCGTCTAAATGCGCAGAGCAGCATGCGTTGACAAAGCAGCATCTAAATGCACTTAGAAATATCAGCAGAAATGCAGACATCAAAATACTACGCGCTGATAAAGGAAAGAGCGCAATTATAATGGACAAATCGGACTACGTACAAAAGATGGAAAACGTGTTAAATGACAATACAAAATTCACACGTCTAGACGATAAATCAGATGAAATAGACAAGGTGGAGCGCAAAGTGATAAATGAAATTAAGATTTTGACAGATGCCGGTTTTATTGATGAGGCCACTGCACAGAAGCTCAAGCCAGTTGGATCATCTACACCAATAATGTACGGATTACCAAAAACACACAAAAGAGGTTGTCCTATGAGGCCAATTTTATCAATGGTAAATTCTCCGTTTCATGCACTAGCTAAATGGCTAGTTCGTTTACTTGAACCATTACGTAAACTACTAGGTAATCATTCGGTTGCCGATTCGTTTGAGTTTGTAAACAAAATTCAAGATATAAATGTTAAAAACAAGATTATGGTATCTTTTGATGTTACGTCTTTGTTTACAAATGTTCCAATTGATGAAACCATTGACATTATAGTCAAAGCGGTAGAACACGATATATTACCATCGCCGGTGCCAGGTCAAACTCTACGCAAGCTTATCTTATTATGCACGAAAGACGTACGATTTCGTTTTAATGGAAACATCTACAAACAGACTGATGGTGTCGCAATGGGAAGCCCCTTATCTCCAGTGTTGGCTGAGATTTTTCTAGGGCACCTAGAAAATACATCATTAAAGAGTGACATAAGTAAATGTGCTCAATATATACGGTACGTGGATGATATATTTCTTGTACTTAAGAACAGGTCGCAATCACGAACATTGCTTCAAAGTTTCAACAAAGCACATAAGAATATCGGTTTCACGTCAGAGCACGAGAAAGATGACTGTCTGCCTTTCCTAGATGTACTATTAAAGAAAGAAACTAATGGTAAATTAAACAGAACAATTTACCATAAACCAACATGGTCTGCACAGTATTTGCATTACAGCAGTTTTGTG
>JAQBSW010003190.1:0-87636 GCA_029291075.1 Eudiplozoon nipponicum
AACCTTTGTATTGATAAAGTTTACAGCAAGTTGAATTCCAAGTCGCACTGTCGAAGACTTTATATGAAGCTATCTTCATTACCGCTTGAATACCATTTGTATAAGCGATTTTACCGTTCAACTGTCCCACGTCTCTTGATCAAATATTCAGTGTGTATGGCGTGTATCAGCTGCTCATACTGACGATTCGCCAGTAATCACAAAACGCTAGGGTACATAGTGTTATTTTATTTGTGCATTCTAACTTTCGTGTATCATTTTAGTCTTATTTTAATTTATTTCTCACTAGGTACGCAATACCATATGCATAAATTATTTAATTTTTGTGTGTCACTCGTTTATGGAATATTTTTGTACCCAATAACAAATTAGATTTAATAGGACCAGTAGGATTTTATAAAAGGAATAAATTCATTAGCACTCACGCTTCGTGCTTACTGCTGTTTTTTATGATCAACTAAACAGGCAGAGAGATGGTCTAGGAATGGGCTCCGCTCTGACCCTCATCATGGAATGTCGTAGAAAAATAACTTTGATGTAATAAGTAAATCGAAACTACATAACCGTTGTGTTGATGGTATATTATTGGTCTGTGGCAGCCGTGTGCATGTCAGAGAACTACATAAGAAATTCAGACCATGACAACCGAATATTAGATTCGCAATGGAAAAAAGGAGGGTGATAACCTAGCTTTTCTTGATCAGTTGCTCAAACGTTGAAACGATGACGTATTGCATGGAACAGTTTTCCATAAAAACATGGAAAACGCAATATTTGAATTTCAATAGTTACTGCCCATTGAAATAGAAAAAAAGGCTTAGTTAAGAAACCGTGCAATAGGACATTGCGCATTTGTTCGCCTGGCTGTTTGAAGACTGAGTTGGACGGTTCGCATAACACACTTATCATTCGTGGTTACCTATTGAAATTTAGAGATATAATAATACTAAGACGAAGAGGCAATAAAGCGTATAAGAGATGGATTGCTTTCCGCTTTGGCTTTCACGTATTTTGCAGCTGACTTAGTTATGATAACATCTACAAACAAGCTTCCTTTGCCTAGTGTGAAAGATAAGCTTCCGCTATAGTATGCGTCTATCGTTATCTATAATTGGAATTGTTTTCTGATGTCAATCATATGTAAGCAGATGTAGTAGAAGAATGAATTCACGAATGACGCAGCACTCACCAACCCAGTTGTTACAGAATAAGATTGGTGTTTCACATACGTCTATAAACCTACATTTTATATCCTATAAAAATTGTGATCTACCATTAGAGCGCTTTTCAATTTTATAAAAGCTATGTGGGTTGGCATGTTTTCTCTTTTGTTAGCTAGTTCAATAAATCGACGGTGTCCAGAACTGTGCACGCTAAAATAATTTCTATATGCGCTGACATTACTATTGAGTTTTCATAGCCTCATGTAAAACTGTGCATAATTACGTTTCCTATTGTTAAACATTTTGGACTAATAGATATATAGCACGGCCCTTGTTAAGGTATATTTTATATAGGCCCATTTTTAGGACATTTATATTCTTATACGTACGTAACTATATTTCCAGTGTGAAATTCAATTTTACTTGTACTGACAAGTCTAATTTAAGAATAGTCTTCTTTTCCGTTTATTATGTCATTTTTTAGAACAATACAGAAATTTTCTTGAAACTGATTATAGCTTTTTAATATATCGGCCAACTCTGCAATTAAAATACGGAAATATTGCGACTACCAAAGGCCATGCTGTTATGTATGAGATATTTCGTATAGAGAAGTAACTCAGTTCAAATAGGACGAGAAGATTATGCCAGCATCACCATTTTCACTCGTACACAAACGTTTCATGCTTAATTCAACGTTTTGATAAGTTTTAGTCAATAATCTTCTGTGTAGATTGCAATGAAACCGAAACAGTCCCTCAAAGATTATATATAAATACGCTATACAATGGTTTGCATGATTCTTTTTGCCGAGATATTTATGCGTTATTGGATTGTTTCTTCTGCTTTGTGTGTGCATTTTATTTATTTCTGTCAACTAAATCATTTCAAACTAACATTAGTTGCGCAGGCGGTGATAACAATTACTATAATCAAGGTTGCGTTCTTGATATAAACACCTGGCCCATTAATTACTTACATATGTCAGTATAAACTAAGAATTGTGTAGTGTATAAAAGGCAATTCATCCAGTAAACTAATTTCGTCCTTATTGTGAACTCATCGCGTACTGGCCAGAATTTGCCGAAGACAGGGCTCGAACCTGGGCACGTCCGCCTCTGAATCTGGTGCTCTAACCACTGAGCCACCCTGTCACACGCTACACACAATTTTCGGTTATACATGAACTAATGTTTCTTGGTTAGCATGGTGCCTCAGCGAGCCCTGTACGCAGCAAATTCTGGCCAGTAAGGTGATGAGTTCCCACTAAGAACGAAATCGCTGTACTGGATGAATTACCTTTCCTACATTGTAGAATTCTCAGTTTATACTGAAAAAGGTATGTATTTAATGGGTAAGGTGTTTGTAACAGTAAAGCAACATTGACTATAGTAATAAGTAAATTACTTATACAATTAATTGGAAATTGGGTGCGCGAGCGGTGATAACAGTTAGTTTATTCAAGGTTTCGATCTCGATATAAATTCCTGACACATTATGTGCATACATTTGTCAGGATAAATTAAGCAATAGATAATGTAGAAAAGAAAATTAATGTAGGAGATTGGTTTCGTCATTATTGGGGTCTCATCACGCACTGTCCAGTATTTGCCGCGGACAAGGCTCGGACCTGGGCACGTCTGCTTTGGAATCTGGTGCTCTAACCATTGAGCTACCTAGTCGGACACTACACGCAATTTGCGGTTATATACTAACGAATATTTCTTGGATAGCTTTTCTTTTAATTGAAGTCCAGTTTCGAGCCCTGTACATGATGAGTTCTCAATAAGAACGAAACACGTCTGCAGGATGTATTTCCTTTTCTACACTATACAATACTTTGTTTATACCGACAAATGTATGTATATATTGGTTCATGTATTTGTGTAAAGATGGAAACCTTGATTAAAGTAACCAAATCATTTGAATTTCGGTTATTTAGAACGGATAATTTCATCATTTAAGTTTGATGTGCCCATATTTAATATGTTTTTAACTTAATTACCTTTATATAGACCTCGCGTTTAGAGTCATCGACAAAATCCAGGAATGTTGAGGAGGGACTGTCTGTTAATTCCATCAAACTGAATCAGAAATTGGTCGATCTTATTACTCGATCTTCATCAAACAATCAGCTGCATGTCTGTATTGAATCAAAGCAGGTTAACTGTGCTGAACCTAAATCAAAAAATGCCGATTTCGGCACATTTTCAAATAGATCGTCTTATGAAACATCTTCCGATACCAAATCTTCAAAAGTGGAAATCGAAAACAGGACTAATCATATCAGTGGTAAAATTGACAAGAAAATCAATAAGATAGGAAAGATTTCGAACGAAAACAACCACCTGTTTAAATCATCAAATAATATTGTCACGCGGCAGGATACTCCAACTCCTCGGCGTCATATTATGCTTCCTGTGTCGCAAACTGCATCGAAGTTTTCCTCATTTAAAGCATCAAAATCACATTTCAAAAGAGGTGATCAGACAAATAATATTGATACTGCAAAAGAAATCTTAGACAATAGGTCTGCAAGGAAAATCAATTCAACCATCTTTCCTTCTAAACGGATAGCATTTGTTGCTTCGACCAATTATGCTTGCAATAAAGAAATTGGGCTGGAGAAGGCTTTTGCAAATAACGATGCGGTAAAAGATGAAGGTGCCGCCAAAATTTACTATAATGATAACGATAGGGATAATTATGTCGTCGACATTGCACATTATGGCAATAACAAGGATCATGATTATGATGTTGACGACAACAACACCAACAACAATGATGATGATGTTGATGATGATGACGATGATGATGTTGATGTTTCTAAGGACTTCCACAAAACACCTAAGCATATTGACAATTTTAATGGTGTGCGTTTTGAGGAAAAGGAAGGTAAAGAATACAAAAAAACGCAGGGAATGTTTTTACAGAATGCGGTAGGAAAGAACGACGTTTTGAAAACGCGCCCAAAAAATTCAATTGCTCCAAGTAAACAACCACCGTCTATGTCGCCCTTAATTCAACGGCCTTGTAGACCAGAAAATTTTGATCATTTTACTCCATCCATTAGAAAAGTAAGTTTCGAAAATCACACTTGCCCTCTTAATGTTTTTATTTACTTGAAATCTAACTCGATAGAGGAAAAATATCCATGAAAAAGAAATAAAATAGCAAGAGGTTTGACCTTTGTTCGCATTAAGGATTCGATTTTAATGTATTTTCACAGGCTAGGTTGAATGAAAAAAACTTCATATAAAATATGTAAGTCTAAGTGAGTACAAATTTCTCCTTTCCTACATCGATAAATAAAGAGTTTGATTGGTTTTATTCCTTGTAAAAAAAATTTATTGTGAATCCTGCATGCCTAATGTTTACTCTTATATGAGTCTCTAAATTCGGCGGAGGAGGCTTTCAGATATCTCTTGAATGATTGCGCAGTGCGAGCGCCATATTTGTAGTCTCCACGACATTCTTTCATGGGTTGTCGCTTGGCACTATCCGTTTCGCAATGATCCGATTGATGCCCATTTCCAAGTACGCATTTAGTTCGTCTTCATGGTGGCTGGATGCTAATTCGTCCATTTCCTCCGAAGGCTTCAACATTATTCGTACCCACCACTGGAAATGAGGTACGATGTAATCCTCGTACCGCATTTCCAGCCACCACGAAGATGAACTCGACGCGTACTTAGAAATGTTGATCAATCGGATCTTTGCGAAACTGACAGAGGCTTTGTTTTACGTTTTAGGTAGTTATTGTAATAGTCGGAACCGAGACATGCCCTGTTATTAGAGGTATGTGCATATTTAACAGGGTACATAAACTGGCATCTATTTAATTTTAAAGTGAAACAAGATTTAACCTAGACCATGCGCTGGTGATTCTGCAAAATACATTTATTTTCTTGGTCTTCTGTATTGCAAACATTACCTTCATTGCGTAAACTGTGCTTTTCACTATTACTTCACCTGTTGTAAAACAAAATAATTTCAATTTGGAATCGAACAGAACACCAAGTTTTATTATATTTATCATTATATCCGTGGGTAGTAACAAAATTACCTAAATCAAGACAGTGGACTTTATATAAACCCTTAACCACAATTTATATAGCCACTTTTTATTAACGACTTTTTTGACAATAACTATTTAACCGAGTCAATTTCTTGTGCCTATCGAGTTTTTAGAATAGTAACTGGATCAATATTTTTTTTATCTGGTAAACAATTGCTGATACATGTATTTACTATTATATATGCTAGAAATAACACGGTGATTATTGGCTTTCTGAACTATTTCTTCTTTTTTTCATTTTCATTTTCGATAATTTTTTCGATCAACGTTGCCGAGTATCTAAGACTCCTGCACAAGTGGATCTAGATGAACTTGGACCAATGTGGCTGAATTAGCCATGCTTTTTGACTGGATCCTTTTCGCCGCTAATTTAGCGAATTTCTTCCTTATTCATCTTATCTTTTGAAATATTTAATTGTATTTGAAATTGCTAATACTTAAATTTAAAACTGCCATAGATTTTAAGACTTTCAACACCAATGTTTTAGTTACCGCAATGATAAATATTTCGTAATGAAGTTATTTCATCAGGTCCACTAAATACGTGGTGTTACTTTATAGTCTTCGCAATATTCGTGTGCCATATTATGAGCATACCATTTATATAGATCAATTGAAAGAAGTGAAATAATATTAATATAAGAAATAAGAATGAATATGAAAATCAGCTACGCTGCAGAGGTGAGATGAACCACTATAGTTGAGTATTAGATTCTTCCATCCACGTTTTCACATGGCTGATTAAAAAAAGAACGAACAAAGATAAATTAAAATTAATCAAATTATTTTAAAAATGCTCACATAGTTCAGCTTCGTCCACATCCTTTTTCTTTCGTCTAACAGTAAATAATAGTTAAGCTTCCCGGCCTATGTTTTGACGAAATACTGTTATCAAGTATTGTTAATAGATATGAGTGCATTTATTATTACAGTTATTACTAGAAATGTCTGGATTAGTAGTAAGACTAGTATTAGACTTTATAATGGTTTTAGTAGTAGTAATACTAATTACTGTAGTAGTAGCAGTAGTACAAGTAGCAAACTTAGTATTAATATTATTATTAGATGTAATATTAGAAGTAATAGTAGTATTTGTTGCTTTTGTTGGCGTTGTTATTGTAATTTCTATGGTCGTTTTAGTAGTAATATTAGTATTACCACTCGTGGTAGTAGCAAAACCAGTACTACTAGTAGTTGTAGTATTAGCGTCAGTTGTAGTAGTAGAATGTTTATATTAACAATAATTATTAGCCGTAGTGTATATATTAAATATATTATTATTACTAGTAGTTATTTTATTTATAGTTTTAGTAGGTCAAGTAATAGTGTCAATCGCAGTAAGCATCGCATTATTGGTCAGAATATAAAAGATAGTAGCAGTATAAGTGTTAGCAGTACTAATAATATAGTTTTATTATTAGTAATAGTGCCAATAATTGCTTTGGCTTTAGTAGTATTTGTAGTATTAGCCTTATTAGGTATTATTAGCAGAGGAATAGTTCCTTTACTGTTACAAAATGATTTTTCTTATAAACGAAATATTTGTCAAAATATGTTTAATTAGAAACTTGTTTTTACAATTTATTTTGTTTAGATGAACTACTGCTCAAAGATGGAATTGGCAAATAGATATTTTCCCCAGTCTACTACCGTACCCTCAAACCTAGATGCAATTCTACGGCTATCTGATGGAAAGAACAACTGTGAGATGCGGAAAGCTGATCATTCGCGAATAATATCGATTTCCTCCGTAAGTATTAACTACGGTATGCTTTATCATTCTGTTTTTACATTTCATCGATTTTCAAATCGCTTATGGACTTATAGTGCAGCGATTTAATGCAAAATTAATTGATTCTTGCTGTCTCTAAGAAACGTTAACGGGTCCGGTCTAATTAAAAATTTATTACTTTAAAATATTTTGGCTGAACGGCGAACTGAGGAATGTCTACATAATTGTAGGCCAACCTATGTTAAAAATGTATAATGTAATAAAATGCATTCACTCGTGACGGACATAATTAGGTGCAATGTGATTTCCCATTAAATTCTCCTAGATTGGCAAACTAAAATATATATATCTTTTTAACTTTTGATATCAAACTCGCAATTTTCATATAAACACCTGTTCCACTATGCCCATACATTTGTCAATATAAACTAAGCACTGTAGACTGTAGAAAACGAAATTCATTCAGTAGAATTTTTTCGTTTTTAATGGAAACTCTTCACGTATTGTCCTGAATTTGCCGCCGACATTGCCCGAACCTGGGCACGTCTGCTTCTGAATCTATAGCTCTATCCACTGAGCCATACTGCCGCACGAAATACATTTCGCGAAATAGTCCCTTAAAACACGATTATGATAAAGAAATACAGAGAATGGGATCAAAGGAAAAAAAATGTAGATATTATTCGCAGACTTTTACCACAGAATATTGATAGAAATAAGCGCTATCAATTACTCTAACTACATTTAAACAGCTGAAATTTATTTATGAGAAATTTTTCAAGAAATGCACGGATAACACTCTAATTTTACATTATTACTGACTACACAAAATATATTGTACCATTGAGAAACGGTATACATCACTTGAAATGAAACATGTTAGCAATCTACACAATAATTAATTACGCGTGTGCTAATAACAACTATTTAAATGAACATATACCTATAATTTCGGGATGATAATTAAATAAATTTTGTAAAGTGTGTGGAAAATGACACGGTCCAATCATTTACATGTATCACTTCCAGTTAAAGCTTAAAGTCCGAAGATGTTTTTGTATATCAGATGGAAAATAGAAAGTGCGTCTCAGGTTAACCTTGCTTTTTTTTAAAGTGGTACAAAATGGAATAGGTGATGCATTTAAGCAATATTTTATCAATTCTTTTGCTCGGTCTCGAGGTTTAGACGTTTATTTTTGCTTTTTGCTCGGAAATAGCAAACCAGAGAAAGCCTGTTAGTAGGCTCTTCAAAGCAACATTTTTACAAAAAATAAATTATCCTTTAGCTTCTGATCCGCATGCACAATATCAAAAAATGAATACGATAATGAAGCAGTAGAAAACTTTAACTAGCCAAGTTCATGGTAGACTTCTCCGCGTCCAGGGCTCCAACCGGAGAAATTTGTTCTGAAATCTTGCAATTGTTCACTGCGCCACCACTACCACGTCATATATATATATATATATATATATATATATATATATATATATATATATATATATATATATTTCTATGTATGTAAGATAGCCAACTGAACAACAATTTATTTCATGGGTTATGTAACGATTATTTAAATCCATTTTGCTTACTTAATGAAAACACCACTTCAAGTTTGTTTACTGCGAATGTTGTTCATCTAAAATACGAGAACTTTGTCTTAAAATTTTATTAACTCTAGCGGAGCCACAGATTTTTCAATTGTACAACTTGCATAGATCTAGCGAAGACAGCATAAAATCATTTTCGTACTGATATAGAAATGGTTCAACCACCATTTTAACCGTAGAACAAATTATGTAAGACTACTAGTGGTGAGAGTCACAAATCTAATTTCATACATGAATAGAAATATGACTTTCTTTATGCAGATTGACATTCTGCCCTGATGATGACCGTGTAAGTTCGAGACGCATCAGTTTTTGTATTCTCTATGACTAGATTAATAATGCTGTGACTCGTATTCAACTGAAACACGCAAACTTAGTTTATAGACTTTAAATCACCTACCGCGCAATAAAATTTTATTTTATTTAATAAATTATAAACAAGTGGCGACAGGTACCGAAATTGTGTAGCCGACATTTTCGGACACTTAAAATTTTTGCAAGACGTCATGGCTTAGATCTGCACATCTGATTTTCCATATCGTATATATGCATAGAAGTTTGATTTTCGATAATTAGTTTTGCGTTGTATTTTCCAAACATCCACTGATAGACGAAACGCGTCAACGCGTTCAATTTGAAGTAGTTTACTTATATTGTGCAACTGGATGATTAGATAGAAATTAATGTTTATCGCAAGTACGAAAAATTAATTTAAAGAATATATTGTCATTATATACTAAAAATCGAATAAAAATGTAAATTCAATTCAACAGGTACGCCAATTTCGTTATTATAGGACATACATCTTTTACTTGTCCGTATAGCCTATGACGGGATTTGAACGAAGAGGCAATTGTTTCTGAGTCTCACGTTTCGTTTACATTTCCATCGCTACCACTCATAGAATAACATTTTCGATTATACTTCCACCTTTGTATCTTTGTCAGTCTTTCTTTATGCAGATAACATTTTTTTATCATCTTTGACGTGTATTTCCATCAAACAATCTTCGATCTGTCATTATATGACGGTCGCCATGACATTTGGGAATCGATATAAAATTAAGGTAGAAAAGCAGGATTCATTCAATAAATGTCGTCAGAACAAAATAAATTTTTCATAAGGACGTAAACTCAATTAGTCATTGAACTGATTTTGTCTTTTTTGGGAACTCATATAGTGCTCATTAGAATTATCACAGACAGGATTTGAATAAGGGAGCGTTTGCCTCCGAATTTGCAGCTTATCAATGTAGTATGTTTTCTTTCTTGTAATATATTACCGAGATTTCTATATGGAAATATATATTTGAGTCGATATGGAATTGGATTTACCTAACGAAAATAAGGATCAAAACAGACAAGTTATATGATAACTGAAAAATGCATACCAGGCGCTGTAACAATAGCTATTGGATGAATTGCTGGAACCTAAAGGAATTATCTTCTGGGTCAAATCCCGGCTTCAGCAATGCTAGTAATTCTTAAAATAAAGTTTGCGAGCTTATAGTAAACACAAATTCCTTTGTATTTAACCAGTAGTCGAACAGCATAGCAAGACTGATCATGGATCGTAGAAGGTCGAAACATTTCAGTACGTGTGACTGACGGTAATTTTGCTATGTTGATCGACGACAGGTTAAAAACAATGAGATTTTTGTTTACTTCAACCTCGCAAACTTGATTTAAAGTATTGTTACCACCACCCAAGCAATCAATGATTGTTTAATTGTATTAGCTATTTATATGTGGCGAAATCTGCAAGAAGTTAATGTTCGTGACTGCATAGAAATTGTGCAGCCGACATTTCCATTTATATGCATTGCGGTTTGATTCTCGCTAGTCAGTTTGCCGTCGTACTCTGATGATAATTATGGAAGTTCGAAATGCATCAGTACATATGTCTATTCTATTTTTTTTTCGACGACTGGTTAAATACAATAGGATTAGTGCTTACATTAAGTTCGCAAAAATTGTTATCACCACCCGCGCAATCAATGATTGTTTAATTCTGTCAATTACTTTGTTTATGTCCAATTGGAATGAAGCCAGTGTACTTGAGGTATTACCATCTATTGCCATCTTATGAAAAGTTTAGTTTATATTGTCTACGTAAATATAATCACATCGTGCCTCCATAATATAATTGTATGTTTGAAATTTCTATATATATATATATATATATATATATATATATATATATATATATATATATATATATATATATTAATCGATGCATATACTTTAAGTTGACTGTAATCAATGTTATACTTACAATTTGTTATGAGATTTCATGTGTACACTTGTTTATTTCTCCATGTTTACTATATTATAGCTTTCTCTTACCATTAAACATCAGAAATTAGAGATGTACTATTGTTTTCATCCTTATGCGTATCCAACTAATCATGAATTATGAACTACCAATTTCAGCAGCAAATTAAAATATCTAACATTTTCTGGCATCTATTGACGAATTCTTACTCAATATGTTTAAAATGTATAACAATTATATCGCATAACAAGTTGGCTTTTTAGGTATTATTGGAAATTGACAAAAATTCGGAAGAAAAATTAATTTAAAAAAAATAACCATATACATATATTTGGCGGGGGTGTATGTATATACAGTGTCAATTTTTGCTTACCCTAAATAAATATCAATCGAAATTTTGTGAATAAACGCTCATTTTATTAGAATGAACTTTTATATAAACCCATTACACAATTCTAAAAAATATAGTGAAGATGTATTTATTAGACATTTATTTACAACTAAACTCGGAGTAAAATTACCAAACTAAATGCCTTCCAGGTAAATGGCGCTGCATTTGTAATATACTTATGATTATTAGGAATATGAATTTGCTTCATACACATAAATGTTGTCAATTAATAAATATCACGAATGCCATCAATGCGATTCACTTCAGTAAAGTTATGCAATTGCTATCACTTTTTCAACCACATGTCTAAACTTATAACCGACAATCAAGCGTGTTTTTCTCTTAACGACTGCAGATAATAAAAATTATTCATTCAAGCAAATATAAAGTTAATGCATGTGTTCTCAAATATTTACCTATTCTTTGTTCGCTTGACGCATTGGCGTGTTTTTTGTCGGTAGCTGTCAAGATATTTATTTTTTGCTTGTTTTGCAATATACAACTTGTTTTTTAATAATGATGATGGCGTAATTAATCATGATGATCATAATAAAACTTTAGATTCTTGCCTTACCAATTCCTCACCATGAGCAAACTGATCTATTTTGATTGATATTGCTGGTGCTATTGTTATTTCTGAGAACTAGTCAGAACATTTTAAGGTTGATTTCGTGATTTTCTTTTTCTGTATCACTCTTTATCTCTCTCTCTCTCATTATATTATATATATATATATATATATATATATTCTATTCAGAACTTGAAAAGAACCCAATGAGAAAGAAATTTTTCAACTGACAACAAATATACTCCAAATCCTGCCCTTAAAATTATATTCACTATAAAACATTAATTGATTGCGCGGGGTGGCAACAACTCTTTAATTCAAGTTTGCGAGTTTAAAGTAAACACCAATCCCATTGTATTTAACCAGTCGTCGAACAACATAGAAACTCTCCCGCCAGTTGCACGCAATGACGCATATCGACCTTTCAAGGTCATCATAAGAGTACGACAGCAAACAGACCAGCAAGGATTAAATCGCATTATATATATATATATATATATATATATATATATATATATATATAGTGAAAGCAAAATTATATATGGCTCTTATATCTAATTGTTCTGCATACATTGTACTTGACTGTAAATGTCGGTTGCACCATATATATATATACATATATATATATATATATATATATATATATATATATATATATATATATATGTATATATATGCACGAGCGGGTATGTTGGTAAATATTTATTTAGTGAGTTCATATGCCTGTAAATTGTATCACTATGAAGTTGAGTTGGTTAATGTAAGATAAAATTATTAATGAAAATGATCTTAATGGCGTATAAAATTTATCTGTTGTAGCAAATACCACGAAAAAATTGATTCTATAAATTTTATATTATTGCCAATTACCCATTCATTTATGTACCTTTCATTTATTGCATAAAAATATTTCTACTTGTTACAATTTTGCTTTCCGTTGATTTACCATGAGGAAAAAAACGGAAATTGTTGAGCTTGTTTTTATTTTTCTTATAAAAAAGAAACATCCTTTTCTAGAACTTCAGACATTTAAAAAATATACTTTCGAAATATTCCCAATTGCTGACCTCAAATCGTACGTTTTTAATGACGAATAATGTTATAATCTGAATTGATTGTTGCTATTTGATTTATTTTTCAAGGTTTCGCTGTTCCGAAGCAACAATAAGCACAAATGTTAGCAATATAATGAAGGTTGCGATCTTGATATATACATCACTTATTTATACATAAATTTAGCAGTATAAACTAAGCACTGTACAATGTAGATAAGGTACATCATTCAGTAGGCCGGTTTCGTCCCTATAGGGAACTCTTCATGTAATGTCCACAAAAATTCTGGATAGTATTTGAAGAGTTCAAAATATTTACACAACCAATCTACTTGACGAATTGTCATTGTTGCATGGTACGTACATTATACTGAAAATCGTATGTAAATGATAAGATAAATATTTAAATAAAAATTGCGACCTTGATTTACAACATTGTTCTAACCACTCGGACAGCCATTGAACATTAAATTACATAAATTTTCAATGCAATACCAGTTACCCAGATAGAGTTGTGTTTGTTCTATAATGACTGATATGACTGTCTAGTTCGAAATTTAGGTCTAAAGTAAATCTACATAAGCTCCGCCTGAAGGAAAGGTTAACACAAATTACATTAATTAATATATAACTGAAAATTGTATGCGATGTGTGACAAGGTAGCTCAGCTGCTAGAGTCACAAACATCGAAGCAGACATATCCTATTCAGACCAGTACATAAAAATTTCCAAATAAGGAGGAAACCTGTCTACTGGATGAATTGTCTTTTCTACATTTGGTGTTTACATCAAGGACGTAACCCTGATTTAAACAATTGTTGTCATCATCCGCGCAAGCAATGGTAGTTTTATAGCATATAATGTAGTTACTATTAAGAAACTTTACTTAACTGAATAATTTAATTTTTTCAATACTAACACTATGGCTATTGTGTTAGTAACCGATACCAACATTATTGTACCGAAAAGGTACATGTTACTAACACTATGGTTTCCAAGTCGGAACATGGTACCAACATGATGGATATCAATTTATGCTATAGCTCACCGAAATTGAGAATTACAACAATTTCTGAACACCTGTTATTCCAGTAAATCCATACACCCTGGCCTTGATCGATATCAGTTATCACATTTCGCGGTAAGCATGACATCATTCAATTCAATATATTACAGCTAAATACTGTTTGTTGCGGAGAGTTAATATATATGAATGTGTTTATCAGGTGTTGCGAACCTAGTAACAAATTAGTTCAGTTGTGACCAGAAGGATAAACCAAAGGCAGCATGAACAGAAATTATACTCTCATGCACATTCGTTTCGTGCTTACTGGCGACTCATCAGTAGGTGCCGGTATTACGCCCTCTAACCACTATATATTTGGTAGAAGAATGTGGAATAATAGGACGGTACAATCTCCTAGACGAATGTGTAAACCTGCAATAGTGAAGCTAACATCGTATAGTCTACGACAATACGACTTCAATGCTAACTCACACTATATAATATATATACCGAGTCTGTAAAGGATGCTAACACTATAGGCCATTGTGTTAGTAACTGATACCTTTTTTGAAATCGATGAGTACCGGATACTAACACTATCGTTTCCGAGTCGGTACATGATACCAACCTGATGGATATAAATTTATGCTAAAGTTCACCCAAATTGAAAATTACAGCAATTTCCGAACACCTGTTACTCCAGTTAAACCATACACTCTGGCCTTCATCGATATCAGTTATCACATTTCACGGTAAGCATGACATCATTCAATTCAATATATTACAGTTAAATACTGTTTGTTGCGAAGAACTAATATATATGCAAGTATGTATTAGGTGCTGCGAACCTAGTAACAAATTAGTTCAGTTGTGACCAGAAGGATAAACCAAAGGCAGCATGAACGGAAAGTATAATCTCATGCATATTCGTTTCGTGCTTACAGGCGACTCATCAGTAGGAGCCAGTATTACGCCCTTCCTACATATGCCTGGTAGCTGTTGTTGAGATCCTTGCTATGATTAGTCCCTGACTTTTTTCCGAAGGGTAATGTGGAGCTAGTTGAATCTCATACATTTATTGAATACAATTAAATACTGTTTAGGCAACTAATATATATGTAAGTATGTATTAGGTTTTATGAACCTAGTAACAAATTAGTTCAGTTGTGACCAGAAGGATAAACCAAAGGCAGCATGAACGGAAAGTATAATCTCATTCACATCTGCTCTGTGCTTACTGGCGACTCATCAGTAGGAACTGGTATTATTCTTTAACCACTTTTATATTTGGTGAAGAATGTGGAATAATAGGACGGTACAAAGCAAATTAAAACTCACTGGTAATAAAATAGACGAGCTCTAGATTTATAAACAAAATAATATATTGTCTTCACACGTTACTGTCTCTGTATGTGCAACCACACAACACAATAACAACGAAATGTCTCGGCAGAATTGACATTTTCGTGTGAGTGATAAATTGCACAAAATATATAAATCCAGAGTATCTTGGCTGAATAGTTCGTACCTTTTATGTGAATGATTGAAAAAAAAAGAAAATATAAATGCAGAATGCCTTAGCAGAGCAGTTGATGTGATAAACAAAGAAAATATATAAATCCTGGCTTTGAGCGTTAAGTCACATAAATCCACTGCATGTTACCGGCGCATTGCGCGCGGATGTGTATTATTATTAAACCAAACCCTATTAATTACAAATAAATTTGCAGTTCAAGAAATCTCAATTAAAACTGCTTGAAACTAACAGAGATTGTTGCTAAAATATTGTGTAAAACCAGAATTAGCATATGTGACCTTAAGGAAAACCATAGTTGTCAAAATTGAGCTTCGTTGGGTTGTAGCGTGGAGCCGCCTGTTACAATATAACATTTCCCCACATATTTCGATAGCTATAAAGAGAGGAAATATCTTATTTCCAATCAACTAGCGAGCGTACACATTTACCAGGTCTAGTTTCTATATTTATTCACCATCATGGATGCTCAACACCATTCATTATAAACTTTTCTTATGTACAGCTAAATAGTGAAAATCGGGAATATTTAGCTTTACAGACTTAGTCAAAAATAAGCTGGTTATTCTAATTACTATTCAAAAACTGTGACAATCCGAAACTATGTACCTATTCGATAACCATAGCATTGGTTTCAGGTACCGATTCAATAACCACAGTGTTAGTGCCCTTCACAAGCACGGTATATATTCTGTATAGTGAACTGCTTTTGAAGTCGCATTATTGACGACTGTATATGAAGTTAGCTGCACCAGAGTAGGTTTACACACTTACATAAGTGATTGTACCGTCCACTTGACTCACATTATTAACACAATCGTGCAGTAGGTGTAGGATGTAACACCGGCTCTTACTGATGATTTACCAGTAAGAGCGTAACGAATATGCACATGAGATTTTACCTTCCATTCATGCTGACATTGGTTTATCCTACTGGTTCTTTTTGAAATAATTTGTTACTAGGTGTGCAACACTTAATTCACAATAGCATATATATTAGTTCTTCGCAAAAAAACAGTATCTAACCGTTATAGATTTAGTTGTATGATGTCATGATTACCGCGAAATTTGATAAATTTTATCGATCAAAGTCAGAATGTATGGATTTTCTAGAGTGACTGATGATCAGAGGTTGTTGTAATTCTAAATTTTGGTGAACTTTGGCATTCATTGAAATCCATTGTGTTGGTACCATGTACCGACTCGGCAACCATAGTGTTGGTACCATATTTATTTTCGTCAAACATGGTGTTGGTATCAGGTACTGAAACAATAGCTATATTGTTGGTACACTTTACAGAATTGGTACGTATATTATATATAGTGAGCTTGCTTTGAAGTCGCATTATTGAAGACTTCATATGCAGATAGCTTCACTACTGCAGGCTTACACATTCGTATAGGATATTGTACCGTCCAATTGCTCTATATTCCACACCAAAATATATAATTTGTGTGAGGCGTAACACCAGCTCCAACTGATGAATCGCCAGTAAGCACGAGTCGAATGTGCACATGATAATATACTTTTCGATCATACTAACTTTGATTTATACTTCTGGTCCTATTTGACACGCCATCCTTTGTCAACATTGTTTCATTACTCTATCAATGATTAATCTGCATTTATCATGGTTGACATTTGGTATTAAGACAGCCATATGACGATTTTAAAACTTGTCCAACTAAAAATAAACATTATTTGTATTCGTATCTGTATTGTAAGACAATCTCTCAATCGTCGTTTGCATGTCATATTACTTCTTTATATTCTTTCTATGCTCATTGATTACAATTGCCCTCATTTTCATTTTGAAAATTATATATCTCTTGTGGAAGAAATGTATTAAGGTTTATATTGTCGCGCTACTTAAAACAGCAAGTAGCATGTGTTATTGAAGTTGTTTTACAACTGTAATTGTATAGTATTCGGTCTTCGTTAGTGATTTTCCGTCGCCAACTTTTATTTGATTAAACAACACGGTATTATCCTTACTCGTTTTATCTAATCTCTTAATGATTAAATAGTTCATTTTTTTCAGAGATGTAATTTAATTTCGATAGTGTATGATATAGTCTGGAAAACTAGGATCAACTGCATCTGCATTAAAACTAATTTCGTAAGTTTGCTTTGTAAAACTGGTGAGTAGGGATCAACTTTAGAAGGCAGCTGACAACGGCAGCCAAAATAATTTGGATGAAGAAAACGTCTGAAATCAGTTCTGCGTTAGTCAAAACGCAGATCAGGTAATGTCGTAAGTTTATTGTTTCATCGCCGTCCACGTTTTCGATTTCATTGGTTTCATTTCCTTTTCATGTAAATCAATTGTTCATACGCTTGTTTTTAATTTCATCGTATAAGACTTTAGTTTATGCAGCCAAGAAATTTCCCTGTCTCCTCATATTTCAAATTGTCCAATTAATTAGAGACACGACACAATATTTTCTCTATTATACAGGAGCATGAGTATAGAAACCGCATAATTACAAGAAAAAGCTGCAAAGCGACTGTTAAGGCCACGATTTTTGCCTTTGCGTATAATTCTCTTTGGTGTGCGTAACGTCATAAATTAATATCTTCTAGGCAAAAAATGTTTAAATTTCCTATCTAAGATTATATTTAAATAAAAGCATGCGTCATAGCTCTTATATTAAGGCTATCCAAAATATCAATGTGTAATGTTCCAAAAATTATCTGATCTATGCTCTGTCTTTCATACTAAATTCAATATATATTATCTCAATTTTTCTGGTTTGAAAGCCATAGGCACAAACTTGTTCTCTACTATTACATTGTGAGATGGTGCGTGAAAATGCAAAATCAGTCGATATTTGCATTTCTATTGACCAAAAGCGAACGTTTAATAGGTAGACATTCACTCTAAAATAATTCAGAACGAATCTATTTGTCAGGAAATCCTGGCTAAATCTATTTCCTATTAACTTTACTGTTACATTTATTTTCCACTCATTTAAGTCATCATCATCATCATCATCATCATTTCCAGCCACACAAAAGTCAAGTGACTAATGTTTCACTGCCATATAACCATAAGGAGTGAAAAAAAGTATATTAGTGAATTTAGATAAATTATTATTGAGATTTATGAGAGAGGGAGAGGGGTAGAGAGAGAAGGAAAACCTTGCTACTATGAGTAAATTTATCAGGATAACTCACAGAAATGAGGCAAACTAAACCTCTCCACAACACCATTATGGCCAAGTTAGCATTCGGGCAAGGCGACATTAGCATAAATTACTGAAAGTCAAACCTGATTATTTTTTAACAATTTTTCCAATTCCAATTTAATTTTCTCTTTAATTAATGTCAAAGTGATTTGCTTAAATTTTCATTAAAAGGAGGGTGCACTGACAAGTGATCGAGCTGTTGCCTCAATTACACCGTCAATGTCCTCCTATGCTGTTGGCGGTTCAGCCTTTCTCGTAAGTGACCAACTTGACGAGAGCGATAACCCGTTCATTAAGCCTGAAGAGAGCCAAGTTTCCGTAGATGTTAAAAGAAGTGTCCCAGTGAACACCAATCTACAAACAACTGATGTACACTCTCTAAAGGGCATTGCGGATTCAAGAAGAACTCAGACGAAACAATTAGGAAATGTTCATAAATTTGTCAGTGTACCGTCAAACACAAATAGCAATGCAATACGTCAGGTGAGAGAACGAGATGGTGATGCCGACTTTATGTCTAAAGAAATGTCTGGACGCACAACTAACAATAAATGTTCTGCGGCAAATGACGAAGTTATTCTTGGCGATATAACTACCGAGGGTCAGAAGAAAACTATTAAAAAAGTAAATATCTTAAATAATTCTTTCATAAATGACAGAATAATTTAGACTGTATAAAATATTTATTTTTACATATAAATAGAGTCAAACTAGCCTATTTTAAAATATAAAATCGTCACACTATACCAGTATTTTTTTACAGACGATCTCCTTTTTTACAACTGTCTCTTCTTTTTTCTTATTTCCGGAGATACTGTGGATCTATTCTCTTTATAATGTATCAAGAAAATTTGTCTAAGAATTTCTCGATACTTGACACGAGAAAGAGCTCTAAAGAAGCAAATTTAAATTTCGAAGTCTCTAGATTTTAATCTAAATGATCATTAAGATATTTGAGACTGGAGTTGACTTACAAACACCATCAAGTAACTTGGTTTGGCTTATGAACAATTACAGATTCTGTAGCAGGAAGTTAACTTTGATAATTAACGAGACTTTAAAGGCCAGTGCTTTAATAAATGAACATAATCGGTCCACCACATTAATAAGGCATTTCCATACTATTTTTCCAACACAAAACTATGTTTAAATGAATTAAGCTTAATCCCTATCGCTCCAGGCTTAAGTGGAAGATTGTTATCGTTGATTCTGTTGGTTTTCTGTATAATTTAACCACCTCGTAATTTCTTTGTGGGAAATGAAAATGCAATTATTTCTCTTTATATTAACACAAATCTTCCTTCAGAAAACGTTCTCTTTTTAGTACAGCCATCAATTATGTTGAAATGCTTTTAGTCGACCTATGTATATTTTGCCGATGAAAAAGCTGTATTTTAAAGTATTCGCCTTCCACAAGTAGACCTTTTAACTCTATCTTATTCCTACTTGGTACTGATGAAAACTGATTTTATTTTGTTTAGTACGTGCAAGTCCCGCAATTTTGTTTGTCATCTAAAAGTATTAAAAATCACTTTTATTATTAGTTTAGATATATGAAAGTAATTTTCCCAATCATTGCTTGACTATATATACTTATATTTCAGCGCGAGCATAATTTGAATTTAAAATGGTGAATATCATTCCGACGGTGTTGCAGCGAAGAAATTGACTGCTATTTTGTTTCTATATTATTCGATAATCATTAGCAGTCTTGACTACCTCCAACGGGTTATCCAATTAACACGAAAAATTAGTCTGGTAGACGGATGAACTTTTAAAATATGATTAATAAAATTACTAGTCCAATCAGCAACGGCCGTAGTCATTCAGCCAATTTTACCAGTAATTAATTTTCTAGTATGTACACCCACAATTAATAGTTCAATTGAACACCTTGAATACTCAAGAACTCCACAACCCGAAATGCCATGTTTTCAGTTAGGTTGAGCAGTTTATGCCATAAATTTCTGTGTAAAATTCGTGGTAAAAAATTACATATCGACGCAATCACAGTTTGGAAGCTGAATTCCTTGAGCCTAGTGCTTGATGAAGTGAACGCTTCGTAGTATGAAATGAATGCATTGTACGTACAGATGGTGAATATTTCATTAAAGATCAACGAATGATAATCTTTCGTGTCTACGTTTATGTAAATTGCGTCATTTACGGAAATCAGTTCAAGAAAGTTCAGTTCACCCATTTTAACCTAGCCGATGTGAGAGTTTCTAATGACCTTACAGAGTATGTATGAAACGTCTGCATCAGGTATCTCATGCTTTATAACGCAAAGTAGGTATTATCAACAATAGTTGAACGAAAACTCGCCTGGACTTATCTTTTTGCTACAATCAGTCCAAAAATGTACTCACTTAAAATTATACTGTCTATTAATTAAAAAAGGTAATCGTAACATAACTTCTTCCGTGAACATCCACGGCAACCATTGGAGAATGCTGTAGCAGCAAAGCTATAATAACATTAAACATGTTGCGACAAACCTGATAGTGGCGATGTAGTGCTGCAACTGCATAAAGCACTGACTGTCATGTTGTGGAGGAAGTTAAATCCTCCGCCATATGTAAAATAACATTGACTGATAAATTTAAACACAATGGCTGATTGTAACGAATTTTATTTAATAAGAATTTTTTTCTTTTTATTTTCCAGAACATTCTTTGTTTAAATACTTGACTTTAAATTGTGCGCCATTTTCAGTTTTCGAGTGTCTCGCACCTCGACTGGTCTTAACATATTTTGGTCTGCTGCATTTTTAACATTTTTCTCTATTAATACGAATATATCTCAACAATATATTCCTACTATAATTGCCTTTTGTTCTGATATCATATCACACAGAAAAGGGACGTTCTGGAACAGGTAATTTGATTATTCTGTTGTTCACGTATATCTCCTTCCAGATTATTTGTTCGGGAATTATCACGATACAACTTTCGCATTCCGATTGCCTAACATTAAGTGTCGATTTAATTGTTAAACTAATAAGACATGGAGACCGATATTAAATTTGAGGACACAAGTAGGTTAGTGCAGGATATTGCGGAATTGAATCTAGCAGATGTAAATGGAAATATAAGTATATCAGACTCTACTGTGAATTTTAGGACTTCAAGCGATCTGGCATCTATGGGCCTCAACAATGTCTAATTAGTGATGAACGTTAAATTTGAATGGACGTAATTATTATATAGTTTTAAAGCTTTTAGGCAATAGCATTTTCGCATGCCTAAAGAGCATTATGATTTGGTTAGATTGGTCAAATAGTAATTTAGCTTGCAAAAATTGTGTAACTTGGTTGATGTAAACGTAAATGGTTGTATGATAGGCATGCTAACCAACAATATTTTACCGTGAATATTTCTATAAAATGACGGATTTGATTGAACACGGCTTTCTTTAAAAAATATTACATTCAAACACTATTTAAACTAACATGCTTGGCTAATAAGAACGCACTATATATCCCCATTAAAGCGTGTAGCTCAACAACTTGGAGGCCGTGCGTTTTGATAAATTAGATGAACTGCACAGACAGTTGCCGGAACTTTTATTCCAGCGAGCAAGGCGGACCGTAAACGTGAATGGGCTAAAGGATGGCGGTGTGAGAGTTTTCGTTTCAACAGGAGATATTTCAAACTACAATTGATACCAATCAGCGTTCTCTCCTCTCTAAGTGATATTTTGAACAAGGTTCCGATTGATTTGACTGTCTATTGGCAGACCGAAAAAGTGATAAGAGAATTATTCATTTTATTAGTTTTACGATTGATATTTTCTAAAATGAATGTGTTCAAATACTTTATGTGTGACTGAACGATTATTAATTGTGCAGGTGGTAATAAAAATGGCATAAATGTAGGTTGAGAGCTTGATACAATCACGAATCCCATTAAATATATACATTTGTGAGTATAAAATAAGCATTGTCTAATGTCCAAAAGGAAATTCATCGGGTAAGGACTGGTTTCGTTCTTATTGGGAAACTAAAAGAGCTGTCTTTAATTTGTCATGCATTTGAAACGAACCTTGGCACGTCTACTTCATATTCTGTTTCTCTGACCACTGGCTTACCCTGCCACACGCTGCACACTACTTTCAGTCATAAACTAGATTTTAATTGACTTTCGTTGAGGTGGAGCCTACATGGCATCTCTTTAGACGTAAAGTTCAATCTAGCGACCTAAAATCTGTCATAAAACACACACCACATTATTTTTGAAAAGTTATTTAATTTTACACACATACACACAAACACACACTTATATATATATATATATATATATATATATATAATTAACTGCGCTTTAATGTCTGTTTTATATTGACAGTTTTGTGGTGGCTAGTTCGACCGTTAGGTCTAAATAGATGTGATTTAGGATTCACCTTAAGGAGTTAGCAAACAAAACATGAGCTAGTATACGACTGAAAATTGTGTGCAGCATGCGGCCGGAGACTCGGTGATTATAGTCACAGACTCCGAGCAAGATGTGCCCAGTTTCCAACAGCGTCCAGGCCAAATTCTAGAGATTACTTGAAGAGTTCTTATTAATGGCGAAACCAGTCTTTTGGATCAATTGCCTTTTTTACGTTATACGTTGCTAAGCTTATAATGAAGACTATAAATTTAATGGGACTGGTGTTTATATAAAGATCACAGCCTTAATTTAAATCCTTTATGTGTGACTGTCAAATGATTCATAGAGAGCGAATGCTGAAATCCTACTCACTGGCTCTAACTTTATATATTCGAATGCCTTTTTAAACGAGGTTGTGCACTTTGTTTGTATTATTTTCTGCAATTTTACTGTATAATCCGAGGAAGTCGAGTGTAGTTGATTGCCTAAGAATTATTAAAAACTACTGTCTAAATGCTGCACACCATGTTGCATCTCTGACACAAAAAAAAACAAAGAAGCACAATGTTGTAGCTCCGCGGTTTGCGTTCGCGTATTGCCGCTTTGCACCATCAGTTTCGCAATGATCCGATTGATCTTCATTTCCAAGTATGCATGGAGTTTGTCTTCTTATTGGCTGGGTCCGGATTTGTCTTTTTCTTCCGAAGGCTTCAGCATCGTTCATACTAACCACTGGAAACGAAATACGATCAAATCTTCGTTGACAGGTAACATTTCGATTCGTAAATTCTCGAATGATCATCAGGCCTCTAATGTTCACAAAAGCAGATTTAAGCAAACGTGTTACACATTTTAAACAGTATTTATCACAATATTTTCTGTCCAAAAAAAGTTTTTAAACTCAATACAACGGTTTGATTAAAAAATAAACTGTTATTTTTTATTGATAAATTTATATTTTTAAGGCGTCTGACCTACCGTCTTGGTTAGTTTTAGGCAGTAAAATTTCGTTGCCTAGAACACTCGGCCAAAACTTTAATCATAATTCAACTAAAAAATATCAAACTAAAATTCACGGAAGTGCATCTTGCGGTAGTTTAGCGGAAATTATACGCCAACAAGAAGAGCACGACCTCAGTCATAGTGGCTGGCCTTCATATAACAATATAATGAACTACTGCAAAGATCCTGGATTGCCGACGTTTCAAACATTCAATGCAAAGGGTAATCGATCGCTTGCTTCAGCCAGAAATAGCCTATTGTTCGCTCAGGCTAGTGAATTTCCAAAAAGCCAACGTGTTTCAACCGAACTAACTAATCATAAAAACGCATGGATTGTACCACGTCATCGTCTGAGAACAAATAGTGATTCCATTGCCTGGCAGACAAGTGAGCGTTGTAATTTTGGAGCTCCAACTCCATCATCCATTTTGCCATCACGTGCAAAAACCAAATGTGAAGTCTTTTCTCAAATTGCAGTATCTGGAGCATCTGCTGAATCCAAAATACCTACTGCTGGTGCCGCCTCAATTACAGATGAGACGATGTATAATAAAAAATCAGTAGAAAAAGTTGTCAGTGTTTTTAGTATGGAGAGAACCTCTGATGAAGACCGGAACAGCAAGCCCTTGGTTACCTCTTTAGGTCGGAGCCGTGAATCATCGTTCGTCGGCAGTAGTGAACGTTCGCTTTGCCGGTCTGCAAAGCCACCAATTTACTTCAATCATGGTGGAGTAGGTACCGAAGCAACACCGGCAATAATCTCAAAAGACCGCTGTGAGTCAAAAACTGTTAGGACGAGGCCATTAATATATGCAGGTCTGCACAGTTCATTGTCATCTGAAGAAGGATTGGAGGACCGTCAAAAACGAACACCGAAATCAGTTGTAGGGCTTATGCCGGATATGATAGTAAGTCGCGAATTTTCGTTTTGCCTAGTTATATCGGAATTAAAATTACAATATTCATGAACCAGTTCTAAGTAAACCAAATTGAAATTATTTCGACGTTTTTTGGGAAATTTAAATCATAAAAATATTATCAATACTATTGTGAGACTTTTACAGATATTTTACAACTAGCATTCTGCAATTATAAGATTTGTCACTTAGTGGTGTTTGAAAATAAATTAGGCTAAAATGGAATGAAATACAGATTTAAAATAATTAATTTTTATTGAATGAACTGTTTAAGTCGGTAATTCTTCTTACTGACGTAAGTTCGTCATTTGATTCACCTGAAACTATCCCGGGTCGGTTCCTTAATTGAAATTTTTCGTCTAAATAATATTTTTTTATTTCCTATCTCATAAGACTTCTGTACACATTTCAACAATTGCAGCAACTTACTCAGCATCATATATTTGACTTTCTATTAGCAAAATATAATTAAACGAACATTGGTTGCGCTGGTGGTGATACTAATTACATTTAATCAAGGTTGCGAAGGAAAGAGTAATCACGAAACTTTAATTGGTATATTAATGAAATTTGTGTGTAGTGTTCGGCACGATGGCTCAGTGGCTAGGGCACCAGATTCCGAGGCAGACGTGCCCAGGTTTGAGCACTGTCCGCTGCAAGTTCTAGAAAGTAAGTGATGAGTTCCCAATAAGGACGAAACCGGTCCACTGAATGAATTTCCATTTCCACACTATACAGTACTTAGTTTATACTGACAAATTTATGTACATAATGGTTCAAGTGTATATATTAAGATCGAAAACTTGATTAAAAGTAATTTATATCACCGCCCGCGCAACTAATGTTCGTATAATTATATAAATGTGTATTTCAATACGACTTCCATATGTAACGTGGTATCTGTTCTATAATAACAGATTAGAGATATATAGTTGGAAATTTAGAGCTAAAGGGATGTTATATAGGCTCTACCTATAGGAAAGACTAACGAAGAAATATTAGCTAGTATATAACTGCAAATTGTGTGGAGTGTATGCGGCAGGGTGGCTCAGTGGTTAGAGCAACAGATTCCGATGCAGACGTGCCCAGGTTCGAGCCCTGTCCACGGTAAATTCTGGCCAGTACGTGATGAATTCCCAATAAAGACGAAACCGGTCCACTGGATGAATTTCCTTTTCTACACTATACAATACTTAGTTTATACTGACATGTATATACATAATGGGTCAGGTGTTTATATCAAGATCGTAATTTTGACTAAAAGTACATTTTTAGGGTTGTTTTAACGATAATTTGTACTAATTTTATTGAAAAAATCATAATTATAGCGTCGGCACTGCGTTCACAATTTTATCTGATAGCCAAGCATAAAATTTGAGAAAAAGAGCTTTCTTTTTATAAAATAAAAGTAACCTTCTTTGAAAAATAAATGTTTTGTGTGTGAAAATTATTCTCTTTCAAGTACTAGTCGCGATATTAAGCTACTTAATCCTAAAAATATATATTTCCTGTGACACATTTCTAATTTCACTCGAAAATTTCTCTGTATAAACAGGCCAGGAAGAATAGACAGGAGGCGCGTAAATCACAAGTGGACGAAAAACTCTCAAACCGTCTCACCACTCGGCAAATCTGGAGACGTAGCTGTTCAGCAGATCGCTTATTGAATTTGCCTGTAAGCAACAGTCAAGCAGGTAACTGCTGTTACAATAAAACATGTTGATGCTTTTCATTAATAAACATTTATAGGCCAAGGTGAATAAGAAGAAGTTATTAAATAAGCAATAAAGGAAAGTTTTATTTAAATTCCATTTTATGTAGACTTTAAAGATAAAACTATCTCATATTACCTTTAAAATCAAGTTTTTGAATTTGGAATAAACACCAATTCCATGCTATTTATCCTTTTCCAAAACTGTCAAACTACATCCATTTACAAAAGTTGATGTGCTTTGACCTGCCATGGTCATCATCATAGCATAACAGTAAATTGATTAAAGAATACTAAATCACAACGCACTTTAAGGTATGCCGAAACATTTATTAGTCTCGCGTAAATTGCACTTCACTGGAAAGTTCGGCTGCACATTATCTATACAGTCACGTACAGAAAATCAATTTATCAATATTGCTAATACCATTCTCCTAATTAATGATTTTGTGATTGTGTAAACTTTATGCATAATCTGCGATAGTTTTCCATTTATGATTGCCTAGATATTTCACAGGCGATATTTCCAGCGATGTAAAATTTATGCGAGATTATTTGAGACGAGAACGATATGTTTTATTTGGCATAATGCATGTGGCGTTGTGGTTTGGTCCTCGCTAGTCAGTTGACCGTCGTTCTTTGATAATTACCATGACAGGTAAAGCGTCAATACTTGCAAATTGCGGTAGTTTTGGCCAAATTGAATTCGTTTTCTTTTTATATCAAGTTGGCAAACTTTCATTTATGAATTGTTAATATCACCCTAGCAGTCAGTGATTGTTTAATCTTAAAGTATATCTTACCGGTTACACAGTAAATGAAAATGTACGTCAGTTTCACACACAGGTGCATCTAAATATTCCGTGTTTTTTATAATAGCCTAACCAAATCAAATATATTGTCGTCTCTCCTCATTGGCATTTGGTGAACAAATGCATTCGCTCTAATTATTTTTCCTGTAGTATTCAAATCCTGTTGAACAACGACTTTTCACTTCATCGTCCTTTAGCTTGCTTGTTCATATAGTATAAAATCCTTGCCAGAGCTTAGGTTTCTGCAAGTTTCTTTTCTATTCCTTTAATCAAGGTTACGATCTCCATGTACACACCTTACCCGTTATGTACATAAACTAGTGTATGCACATAATGGATCAGGTATTTAGATCTAGATCGCAATCTCACTTAAAGTAATTTTTATCACCGCCCGCGCAACCAATGTTTGTTTAATTCTCTCCTATTCCTCTAATTTAATCATTTCTGCTTCCATGGAGACGATGCGAGATACTAATTTCGTCATTGGCTAATAAGCTTTTGTCGGATTACGAGTGAATAGCAACAAAACAGTTTCCAATTATATAGACCAAAAACCTGTACGCTCACGGAAGGCATTCAATTTTATAATAATGGAATGTTAAATTTCTATTTTTTATTTTAAATCTCTCCATACCATGCACCTCATGCTTACGCTAATTAATAATTTAGTTATTTAATTAATAATTTTAAAATAACAAATCTACTAGTTAGACACGACAGTTAGCGCTTTCTAGCTGCACTATTATACATTCTTCCTCCTCGGCAGAGATTTCTAATCCTGCGTAGAAAGCATTTAGCCTTGTCCACGACATACACCTTTGCTTGAAATTCATTAGTGGCTAGAAAGGTTGCCATTTCTTATTATGTATACATTGATAATCCAATAACATAATCTGTAGCATCAGCGATCACCATGCTTTAAAAGACACTTTACATTCGTCTGATATCCTCATCTAATACGTTATTAACAGGACGATTATTGGCTACCTGCCAAAAGCATATCAAGCAAACCACCATAGTTGGGATGGCTGTTATTTAACAAAAATTGCACTAAAGAACGCAGTACGGTACTAGTTATTAGCTTTTTCGTATAAAATGAATATCACAATGAAGCACGGGTAATTTTCTTCCCCATATAACATGAAGGCGGCAATGCAGTTTGATTAAAGCATAAAGATGGCAACAAAGGTCAAATTAGTAGCTTCTCCGACATCAATTTACCACCGACGTGCCTATTCACGACAGTCTTTTGCCACTAATTTTTGAATGTCACCAAAATATGCTTGGTTTTCGCCTCTTTTGATTCAGAGATGTGCAAATATCGAATAAATTCCTTGTTATCTATACTGCGTGGTTATCTGTCATCCTTTGACTTCAACAGATCCTTTACCACTGTCTTCTCGATTGTCTATTTGTACAGTAAGGACATTTCAGCGACAAAGCTAATTTCCCTTGGGCTATAAAAAATCTCTGTATATCATGCAACTCATGCATTGTCATTTTAATTAAACCTATTACTTTATTATTTAATTAATCGAAAACATACATTTATTAATTAAAAAATAACAGTTATATCTGCCTAGCTGTTTCACTACTTTGGATCGATTACATTTCGGTGGAACATTAATCAGGAGCATAATTTATTATTGGACTAATTCTATCACCGCCAAATATAATTTAAAACATTGATTGCATTGATTGGATCATTCTGCATGACAATCGGTTAGATATCTCGTTTTTGACGGTACTTTGGAGACCCGGTGGACGACTTGTCTCGTAGAAATGGTAGCTCCACAAGACAGAAGGACAGACATGCTGTGAAGCACGATATTGTAACTTAATATCTGATAGTTAACAGCCAAAAAAACATTGAATTCGAAGTTGTGTTTGGTCTGTAAAACAGCACTAGGTTACCCACGTCTATTGGATGCGGATAATTCAGATTTGGAACATCTGTACTTAGATGATTTACCACCCAAGTCAGACGAACACGATCCGCCTGGAACATTGTATACTGAGACTCCCTCCGCGTGTGGCACAAGGGCTCTTATTTTGCCCTTACATGTTTAACACTATGTTAGATGCGAAGTACACGCAGATTAGAGATTTAATATGATTTGTGGCGGATGAAACCAGAAGTACCGATAAGGCTCATGCTACCGTTGCAGACACTACTAGCTCGAACTCTCCTGCCGTCGGTTTTAGTACTTATAAAGTTACGGGGAAAATTAGGTACACCAACATTTTGATATTTATCAGATAAAATATGCGGCTAATATAATTAAAAAACACTATCATAGATCTATCAGAGTTTAACATACTTCAACCACGAAGGTTCAATTTTCAATGAACTACACCTGGAGCATGTAAATTTGTAGATTTTTGGCGGCAGGTAGAGCTACATATTACATTGCAGATGTGCACAGATTCAAGCCCAATCCACGGCAAATTCTGGACAGTGCGTGAAGATTTCCAAATAATAACGTAACTGGTCTACTCTATGAATTGCTTAGTTTCTACTGGCAGATATATGTATAAAATGAGACTAGTGTTTATATCAAGTTCGCAACCTAGATTTTAATAATTATTTTCACTGTGTGCATAATCAATCATTGCAAAATTATACAAATATTTAATTCATTACCACTCCTCAGGTGTCGTGGTTTTGATACTTTTATGACAGCTTCTGTATGGTTAGTGAGAATATAAAGTTTAAAGTTATGCCGCAAGGCTCAACCTGAAGGAAGGCTAACGAAATAAATAAGTTTGTGTACAATTGAAACTTCCGTGTAATGTATGACGGGATGGCGCAGTGGATATACTCAACGGCTCTGAATCAAACGTGCCTAGGTTCGAGCCCTGTTCGCGATAAATTCTGAATAGTTATTGATTAGTTCCCAATAAGGTCGAATCCGGTCTACTGGATAAATTTCCTTTGATACCTTATATAATGCTTAGTTCATACTGAAAATGTATGTATAATTGGATTTGTGTTTATATCAAGAACGCAACCTTGATTTAAATAAATAAATGATTCCCAAATTTCGATCAACACTTCTGGTTTTTGTTTTGTTACCGCGCTCTTTAAAGACGGTGTAATAAAATCTTCGTTATTCATTGTGAAGCAACCAGGACGAAGAAGCATATATGATTAATATAATTTAAAAAGTTTAATTATACCTGTATCACTCTTAGTTGCTACTATTTGTACAGTTCAACAGTGTGTTTAATTTGTAAGTGCTAGTCAATCTGATGATGGAAAATATATTGATTCCGTAATATTATATGAACAAATGCTTCAAAACAGCAAGAATATTTCACAAAAGAATGACATTTTTATCAGGTAATCTGAGAAATTCGCTGAAGCTAATTATCATAATGATGCTCCAGGGAAGCCATTTGTTTATTAAACAGTAAACGACGGTGTAATGCCTCACGTGGAGATAAATGCAATAATGATTAATATCATGCTTTTATTCTTCACTTTCAAAATGGCTAATGTAGCATGATTCATAGGTAATGACGGGATTTACCGTTTTGTTTTTTTCATCAGGCATGGGTCTGGCCTAGTCGTATGGATCGTGATTAACACGTTTATAAGTCGAAATGCCTGATTTCTGGTCCACATTCATAGTTTGTTGACACTAAGTTTGAGGCAACAGAAAAAAAACGAAGCGGAGTCTTTCGTCGAAATTTTTCTATTCACTAGAAGATAGACGGATCAAACGTGCCGAACACAAGCACCTGAGACCAATTTGAACAGATTTCTGTTGAGACCAATTGTTTCAATAACAAATACGCCAACATTCAAACTAACAAAATGGCTGGCTCACCTACCGAAGCCGGCCGTGCGCAGTTTGGAAGATCCTTTTGAATTAGTTGAAAAGGTAGAAAAATGGGAGGTTAAAATTTGTTTGATTTGCTCGTTTGATGTTGAGACATTATTTACTAATGTAACAGTTGTGTACATGCCGGAGAACCACTCAGTAAATTCAGTGAATGGCATCAGAATTTTAGATTCCAAATTGAAAGCGTAGAAGATGATAATGTAGCTTTCGTGGTCTGTTGCTCAACTGTACAACTCATGGCACATTGTGCAAATCTGTTTTCCATGCTAAACCTGGACAGCGCAATATTTACGTTTCAACGGCAACAGTCCATTGAAATGGAAAAAAAGCGTAGTTAAAACATTGTGTAATAGGACATGGCGTATTTGTTCGCCAGACTGTTTACCAACTACCGTCCTATATATAGTGGGTAAAGTGCGTAATACCGGCTCCTACTGATGAGTCGCCAGTAAGCACGAAACGAATGTACATGAGATTATACTTTCCGTTCATGCTGCCTTTGCTTTATCCTTCTGGTCAAAACTGAACTAATTTGTTACTAGGTTCGCAACACCTAATACATACTTACATTGTAGGATGTGCATAATATTCTTTTCATTATAGATTACATACCACAATTAGATTAAAGCTAATGATCAAATAAAAACCGTCGTGAATAATTGTCCTGCCGATAGGTAACCATTGCATATTCATTTACAATGCAGGAGGAAAAGGCAATGAAACGCATAAGAATTATATCGAGTTGAGCTTTAGCGTTTGCATATTTTTGCGGCTGACTTAGTCCAAATTCCTATGCTTAGTCTAAAAGACAACTACACTTTAATTTGCATCTTAAGTTATCTATAATGAAAGTTGTTCCGACATGTCAACAAATCGCTTTTCAATTTTAATTAGGGCTAGGTGTGTTACTAAGATTCCCTATTTGGAAACGATTTCAATAAATCTGCGTTTTCCAAACTCTTCATGCAAAAACAATTTTTGTTAAATAAGTATTATCATGGGACCAACCAAGCCTAATGCAAAACTTTTTAGTTATGTTTCATCTGTTTGAACATTTTTGACTGATATATTTTTTGTTTCTTTTTATGTTTTCTGTTTTTCTATTTAAACAAAATCAATTTCTGCTTCAATTATGCTGTAAATCAGTTTATGAAATGAGGCGAAAGCGCTAAAATTTTGAACAGGCTTTTTTAAATTCATATCTGGTAATACTTCTTGTGTATTTGAAGAATAACTTTCCTACAAGCATTGTCATTAAATGAGATGACATTTTGAAATTTGAAATTACGTATTCGTTTATATAGACACTATTTACAATTTTTCAAGACAATTATTATCTTAAATTACGTATAAAGGTATACGCTCACAAAGGACAATATTAATTGCAGCACAATTTTTGTCTTTCGTAATTATCTTATATCCGCAATATTTTGCACTTCCTGAAAGCTTAGTTCCTATAGAACTATTATTTTCCAAACAAATAGCAATTTGTATACTCACATAATGCTGTTAATTAGACGCTTTATATCCAAATAGTGATTATGTGAACTACTTTATTTATTAATTTTCTATTTATTTAATAAAAAAATACTAAACATATATCTGTTAGACCTGATTGAACATGACGGACATAGTCGTGTTTAGCTTCACCAAAATTAAAATAAATTTATAATACAATTCTTATGGATTGAGTTTAACACATTTAGCACATGTTTTATTTGCGAACTTTTTATATAATTTTTTTGAAATTTCATTACGGAGTGCCAACTTCATATTTTCCAATGCCGCGTTTTGCGTACGCAGGCTGTAGCTTTGCACCGACAGTTTCACAAAGATCCGATTGATCACAATTTCCATTTCTGTTTTGGCTTTGATCGGGCTGAGTTTTTATTCGTCCCAATGGAAATGCGGTTCTATCACATCTTTGTTTACTGGCAACGTTTCAGAACGAAAATCCCCGTTCCATCATCAGGCCAATTATCACATATATACACAGCACAATACTCACAATAGCAGATTTAAGCAAATGTGGTAACCTCGTTTCGAAACCGTTCTATTAATATTTAATTTTTTTGACTCACCACTGGTTTTAAACATATAATTTGTCTCGGTAGCTATACTCAATATATGCATATATCTAGCGCACATGAAACCCCTCACTCAACAACTATATATATATATATATATATATATATATATATATATATATATTTATTATATATATATATATATATATATATATATATATATATATTAGAATTTTTCTCTATAACTCTCAACTACATATCCAATAATTTCTCAATTTTGATTTTCGTATATACTTTTAAAGGTGTAAAATGCAGCTTTCACGGTAGTGGCGGTAGAAATACTACAGTTGGAGATTACAAATCACCAGCTGGCATTCGCCTTTCAAAGTCCTCAGAAGTTTCACTCTGCTCAGAATCAAAGCCAAAACGACCGATGCTTTTACACGTCAACGGAAAGCCGTGTTCCATACCACATTCACAGTCAGAATCGATTATCTCACCTGTTAACAGTGCACGTAATGGCTGTGCAACTAGTGTAAGTAAGGTAAATCAACTAACCGCGAAAAGGAAACCAGCATCTCTACAAACGTGTCTACAACCACATCTGCAAAAAACGGACTTGTGTTTGAATTATACGCCAAGAAACTGGAAAATGGTGTTAAATAAAACGAATGCAAAAAATGACAACGGGTGTACAGACATAATGAAATTTGATGGTGCTGGATATACTGGCAGAATCCAAGACAATCACTTGTCGAAAAGCTTTTCTCAGACAAGGAAAAATCAACCACTTTCTACAGGCATACGCCGCTCGGTTATCAATAAGAATATTCCTCCAATATCACCAAAAACCAAAACATAGACAAAAAAATCATCATTGGCTAAATGCACTCTATTATTATTCGATTAGTAGTTCTTAAATTGGAAATTAAAATGAACAGACACAAATAGATGGCTAAGGCCATATTATTAAATATAGACATTTCCGATGCTTTTTAATATGTTTCAGCAGAAATAGGTTTAGATCTAGTACAAAATATCGTCAAATTAACTGAAATTGTAGTTGAATAATCTTGTAAATTCTATGTTAAAGTTCATGGTTGGATGAGTTTATATGCATTTTTAGTTTTAATGATAATTGTGAGAGTCATTGTTTAGAGGAGTGCATGCTTTGTTTATTGATTGATAATTTCAATAATTTAGTGAGCTTTTCTTGAAGTACACTTTTCATCCGTTCTTCCAGCATGGTTGATCAAACTTACAGCGAACAAACTAATCGTGATTTTGTAAAATGTTATACCCGCATAGGTTATGTTTTTAAAAGCTGTTTATTTCAAAAGTTAGATTTATAGTTTGATCTGTCTGAGATTAAGTAATGCCAATCAAATACTGTCTTTATACTCCACTGTCGTTAAAGAATTCTAATCAAATACATTTTTCCTACTTCCATCGTTGGATTTCTCGTTTAAAAAATTTGTTGCATTACCAAATGTTATTTTGCATTTCAAAATACCGTACCTTGTTTTAGACTGTTTAATCCGTTGAAACACTATTGATGATAACTGCCTTCTAATGCACGGAACAGACATCCTCTTTGTCTTCGGGTTTTCGTCATGATGCACAACACTGTGATGTAGAATTAAATGGATTTCAAAGTTTCCTTCGTTAAATATGTTCCGTTTAGCATGAATGTAAGGCCAATAGAAGTCATTGCTTTTTTAAATGTGTTTGCTAAATATTTTTTTTGTAAAACAAATGGGGTTCTCCGCTGTGCCTATTGGCAGGTAAATAGATTAGAATTGAAACATTTTCACATTCAGATTTCTGTTGTATTACTCAAGATTTCCACACAATGTATATTATGAGTACAGTTTAACTGACTTCACTCAAAGCCACTAAATCCTCATTCTTCATTTAACCTCCAGTAGCACCAACTCGCCTTTGGCGTCTACTAAACTATCTCTAATGTCGCAAAAAGTTATTCAAAATTTGATCAATATTAAATGTGTTGTGAGATAGAATTGAAGGTTTCTCATGTGATGAAACTCTCGTATTCTTTAAGTGCTGACACTGTCCACACAAATATTGCGGAAACCTTTTACCTATGTCGGTCGATTGCGAGGTGAAAATTTTCTATTGCTTCAAGCCATCTACACGGAAATATGATGTTCAAACTGTTTCATTGAGTTTGAAATTGTAATAACAAAAATGATTAACAATGCCATTCTACAGGCAAAACGCAATTACCAACTTGAGAATGCTCTGATTTTAGAATACATACCTTTAGTGCACTTGCATGAGAAATTAAATGAAATCAATCTGTTAGGCAATGGTTCTCCTTTTGGTGGGTTACGTCTGAAATAGAGCAAGGACCGCTGGTGAAGATCGAACCCACGACAGTTTGACAAATGCTTTTTATGCTGGTTTTGGAAGAAACGTTTCGGTGACATTAATATTTTCCTGCCTTATTATGCTATTGTTAATACCCACGAAATGTAATGAACGTGACTTTGTTGCCTGTTGCGTGTCCTTTTAACTTTGCTCGATTTGTTGATTAAATTCATTATCTTGAAAAATACTAAGACACGAAATGCATTTTTAGTTTGTTTTCAACTTGGTAGTGTTATACGTTTATGCTATGATTTAAAATGAACCATTGAGGTAGCTAGACGCAGGTGCATAGGAACAAGACTTGTTGCGCATGTTAAAGAAACATTTTTCAGGTTTGAGCGAAAGTCTAAGAAACAAGAACCGTCGATTTTATCCCAGCCAGCCCTCCTGTTCATCACTGAATTGTTGAGATGCTTGTCCAGTTAGTAGATTGCCTTGAATATCTTATGCAATATTAAACGTGTACAAACTATATGTTTACGTTCTCTTTAAAGTATTTATTAATGGCAAGTTTGACTGTTGTTGTAGGCAACCAATTTTTCCAAATAACTTGTTTACCGAAATTTTTCGGACCGATAAAATCTGTCTTTCTTCCTCAGATTAGTTGATAAGAGAGTTAAAAATATCTCCTTTATTAACATTGCATGTTCAAACAAAACTCAACTTGGAGTTAAAGTAGATTACCATTACTGTCAAAATGAATGATAATTAAATATGAACTGAATTTGTGTTTAAACTCGAAAATTTTAATCCCATTTTACTGTAAAAGTCTTGCATAACAGTATTGCTGAGGAAACTGCGGATTTATGGTTAAATTTTTTTGTAATTCATATTATACTCTATTAAAAATTTTTCTTCGTTGGTTGTTAAATTTATCCATTAATATGCGTCTTCCTATTACAAGTCTAAAGGTTTTTGGAAATTAAAATTGATCCATAGCATTATAATAATGCGCACAATTTTTTAAATGTACATACATGGCAAATTGGCTTGAATTTACATAAACGATCAAATATGAAGAATCTGCCAACTTGAGAAAAAAGCGATATGTTATTCTGTATGCCTTTATACATCATTATTAAAAATTATATCAATAAGCGAGATAACTTATCCTGAGTCTTATCGTTCCTCAAATGAATTAATTTTTGAATAACTTACGTCTGACTGCGAACTTTCTATGCATTCCTTGTGTATAGTTTGACTTTTTCCGTTCTTTAAATCGAATTCAAAAGATTTTACATATCATAAATATTACTTTCGGCACAACAAATCAAAACAAAATTAGCATATTTGTTAATGCAATGCTGACATGAAATTATACAAAAGATTTAGAAAAATATATTTGAATCAAAGAAAACAATCACGAAACAAAGATGGACACGTCTTTCAGAAACAAACTGTATGCTTTAACGTTTCAAAAGTATAAATTGATTTAGAGAGAAGGATATCACAAAAGCTTCATTTAACTAGTGTATCATGTGTGTAAGCACATCAGTTTCGTTATTTCGCACTTTCCAGCAATAAGTATTCACTCACCAACTTAAGACTTATGAGATTATTTGCGAATACAATGCGAGTTCTTTTCGATAAAATGCTGAATCGTTGTTCGTTTTTTCAATATTGGCTGCCTTCGCGTGTTTTTGTACTTACGCTTCGAATTGCTGAATCACATATGAAAAATATCTAAATTTTGCAGGAATATTTGAGACAGAAATATCTGTTTTGCTTTTACGATGATCAATGTGAATTTTCTCGCCAGTAGTGAATAATGAGGTGTGCTCCAGGCAAAGAACATACGCTTACGGTCGACTATTCAGCACGAAGTGTACATGACTGCTGTCTACGATGCTACATCTAATAATGATAATGGTATCTTTACCTGCTTTGTCCTAATTAACTCAGGTTCCTTGACATACTATTCCATTTACCTTGCTATCGTCATTTGATGTAACCCTTAGTTTAAGCAGAATATCGAAGACCTGAATTGTTTTTGTTATTTGTCTAATTTATATTTCTGTTTTTGTATATTTTTTTAGCTCTTGAGACCGTTCCTGGCCATGATTGCCTAATCATCGTATATAAAAATTCCTTATTTATTTTTAATAACCATATGGTAGGTTTAATATTTAAGCTGTCACAACTGCGTACATATTTTATGTCTGTCCATTAAAGCGACGCAAAAGCAGCAGAAACGTATTTATAATTTCAATTGAGAAATAAATCGTGTATTGAAGAATAAATTTTCTATCCAACAGGTATATACAAAGGGCCATTTTTTCCGACATATCTGAATTATACAGTTATATCAAGTGTTTTATTATTCAATTTTAGAGAGCACTAGGGTCAAGTTGTATTAAATGTATACCTTATAAAATATAAAATAGGAATCAGGAAACGCATGCTGAGGCACACCTATACGTAAACAAACGTATCGACTCTTGTTTTTTTGTTTTATAATTTATGTATTTAATCCAAATTGATCCAGTTTGCTTATCAAAACTGACAATATATATTTCCAGATATTAAAACCGAATTAGTACTGGCGAAAAGAAAATGGCTCTTTTAACAGTGTTCTACATACCTGCTTTATAATAATTTTATGATTCAATACACGCTATATTTATCAATTCGAACAAAACAAATGCATAATAAGGCTTAACTATAATTTATACAAGAATGTTATTTAATTTATTTTCATTCTGATTGTAAAATTGAATTCCAAGAGCTTTTCAATTCAGAAAAATCGATTTATAAGCCATCTAAGTCGGTTTATCCTAACATTTTTATATGCTAGACTTACCGGTTCTAATAGGAAATAATTGCTATTAACAATGCCTTTATTATAATTTATGCTTGATGTTTCTCCACTCACTAACATAAATCCTCATGTTAATTTTAAGCTTCGCTTATCCGCGAGAGTTTAAGTGATAATATTAGCTTGATTGCCAATAAATTAAAAATTCGCCTTATCAACAAGAAGTTCTCGTAGATAATACACTATATATATATATATATATATATATATATATATATATATATATATATATATATATATATATATATATACTATCAACATCAGAGGTAGTGAGTTAATTATATTTTATTTTAAAAAATGTAATTCGAACTTGCATATGCAAACATTTTAACCAACTTACATAAATAAAATATTTATCATAAATCTATTTCATGCGCTCAAATTTGTATACATTATACAAGGATTCTGTGTTTTTTCCGCTATGTAGATTATTACAAATTAAAAAAGGTACGAATTTATATATATGCACAAAAAGATCATGGCATCCATGTTCCATTTTTTATTTATTTTCAAGCTTATCTGACCTATTCTGGATTTATAGAAACCTTTCTATTTGGCACTTTTATGTGCAGTTTCTGAGAAGTTTTTTTAAAGGAAATAGTTGTAAACTGAGGCTTATGCAACGGTAATAATTTAAATGTGAAATTAAATTAAAAATATTTCTCCAGGCGTGTCAGCTACCGTAAGAAATCTCTCATATTTGCGAATTTTAGATAATCTTTTGATTGAAAATTTTGTTGGTAAGCGTGTAACCAAGTTCACTTAATTTTATCTTAAAGAAAGCATTCACCAACTGCGTCTAAATGAATATTTCTTATCATCCGTCATCCGCCTTCAACGCCTAATCTGTGTTCAATTCAATTTGTGGAGAATAATTAAAAGTTAACAGTCTTTATTTTAACCGCTTCATGCTGGACAACATTTTCTAGTGCATTTTTAAATACTTTCTACTTTAGCCGTTTAAAACACGATGACAGAGTAATAAATAAGAACTTCATAATTTTTATGATGTTCGTATGCATCGATTGGACTATAAGCACTAATCAAACTGTATCACACTTTAACTATTTATTGTCTTACTCTCATCCATTACAGTTTTCCTTTTTTACAGAATAGCAGTCGTTCATTGTGAACATGAATCAACTAACGATTTCAATCATAACGAAGTATTATTACACTACACCTCAAATTGAAGACAATATTTCAGATTTCGTGACATTTACTTGCACAATTCACGCAGAAAAATTTGTGAGACGACCAGTATTTCTTTGAAATGGTAGGCATTTTTAATGATATGAAATTCATAAAATAGCCGAATTTCTTATTATAGGTGTTTAGACAAGTGAACAGGTTTTTATTCATAACTGATATGTTTGCCTTTTCTACACGCCTCAAAGCAAATGTTGCATTCATTGTTCATGTCAATTTTCTATATTTAGTTATGTGATAATTTGCTTTAAAATTTTTTATTAACATAATTTCCCGAAAATTGTGTTAATCTCCTCATATACTTGTGTATTGGCCGAGTAATCAACTCCACACTTAACCAAAACAGTATTATTTTATTGTTTGTAATCATTTTTAATGGTAAAAACCTCTTGTTACTTTCTCAGCAACTTTATGCATTTGAATTATTACAACCGAGTGATATTATTATTGTTGTTGCTGTTATTTGGTATTTGTTTTAGTTCATATTTATGTAGTTTTCTTATTTTAAACGGAAAAGTAACTTTGCTCTTATTTTACCATTTGTTGTGTTTCGTTTTTGATTTTTTGAAAAGGTACACCAAAGTTTTTTTTATTTGGCAAAATTCAATAGGCATATCTTTTTGTGAACGGTAAGTTTATTGAAGTTGTTCTACGCAAGTGCGATGATTAGACCGTCATTATCTGCATCAGTTTTTTCTATATATTCTATCCATTGAGCGATTTGGACTACATCATATGTTGAAACTTTAAAATTTTGACCGTTTTAAGCTTTGCTCGTGTTTTCCATTGTATTTTTTTGTAATTTAACTTTCAGTATTGGACAAATCTGTTCTTACGGCGATTATAGCTTCAATTTTTCCATGCGGAAATAAGTTCAATCTTTTAAATGTCTAATAATTTGTAATAATCTAAATTGTGCTTTTGCAACTTATCTCCTTCAGGTGCGTATATGCTAACTAAACCATTAGTTATCTCATTTTTAAATTTACCTCAAGGCCAAATGTTCTTGTATGTTCAGACAAAACAGTTTTACAACCGACAGGTTTTACAGTACCTCAGAAACAAACGCAAAAATACATTGTGTCGAGAACGAGTAAACACACACACACACTATATATATATATATATATATATATATATATATATATATATATATATATATATATATATAATATACAGATAAGCCACTAATTTATGCTCAATTAATGCACAAACTGCTTCTATTTATTCAGCTGTGAAAAACTCGTTAATGTTAGCTTCGGCATTATGCAATTCGTCGGTGCATTACTTTAGAAACATAGTGGCACCCGTTATGTGTAAAGTATGATTTTTGTAAAGAATTTAATTGACTAGTGCAAAAGTAATATCTAGTTTTTCTACTTATTTTAGCCTAGCGTGATATTAAGCTAGATACTTATTCTTTATACAACTAAGCACTCAAATATGGTTTCCTAATTCAATTCCAAGAATTGCTCAGATCACTGTTTAAATTGGACTAAGGAAATGAATTCAGTAAATTTGTATACCAAACACCACAGGAAAGAGGAAAAAATTATGTTGTGGAAAACTGAGTGCTTTCAAATATCACACTTAAATCCATTAGGACGTTCGTGATTTTAATGCAAATGCTCTTTATCCATCTAAAGAAACAGAAGAAACTTTCTGAATGAAGACGAAACGTCCAGCAAAATATATGAAGATGAAATTGATGCCTATAACTCTTTTAGCACAAAACAGATCAGACAAAGCCTTTAGAAGATTAGATTTCGTTTTAAACATATGTTGTTTATTAATATTCATACTGTTCCGGATGAGAACCAGAGCAAAGCTATTGAGCCAACGAATGATTTAAAAAGCCTGTGAATGTATTTGAAACAGCGTTTAGGAAATCCTTAATTGTCTCCATTGAGGCTGCTGAAGAATTTAAAGTTGCTAAATTTTATAAAGAATGGACGATCTGCTGAATGCTGAAGCTTTGTTTACTGTCTTTAACTGCAAATCAATTATAACGAGTGAAACGGCAAAAAATTTATTTTCTCTCGAAATGCGCTCCACCTTGTATAACGATCCGTTCAACTGATTAATTTCTGATCAGTTTTCTTTCCTTCCATGCATCTCGATCTCTTTTTATTTCAAAATTGTCTGTTAACATGATCGCATTGTTTATTTACAGTATATTGATAGTGCTATTAATATTTTGCTCGTCTCAATTGCGAGGAAATCTGCAATAAATTTTCCATTTATTGTATGTCCATATTTAAAGTTTTAACTATTTATGGTTGAGAATAACGAAAATATCAGCATTTATGTCTTTGGTATAAAATAACTAGTAGCAAGTTGTTCTGAATTCAGTCCTTTATGCGTATTAGTAATGAAAATTAAGAAATACAATTTGTACTGAAGCGTTACTTTACTGTAAAGCAGATTTATGCAATATCAATAAGAAATTTTTTTTTCATTAGAACTCAATTCGCCAAAGTGTCTGATTATTTCTAGTTTAAATTTTGAAAATAAAATTGGATTATCTATCTATATATATATATATATATATCATCAAAAGCTTCACAATTTTTTTATATATGAAAAAAAGAACCGTATTACATGGGATAACATTTGTTAACCAATCGTTTATTAATAAATTTTATTCCATGGATGAGGGTTCTTTATGCTCATTTTCAAAAACATTCTGAAATTTGTAACGATATATATATATATATATATATATATATATATATATATACCTATATATAGCTTTTCAATTCGATAATGATTTGTTGGCGTGAAACTTTCGAACAGTTTATAAGATGTTCTTGTGCTTATTTCAGCTCTGATGACAATTCATTCTTTTACTTATATCTTCCTTCGTATTTGACATCAAATGGCAACTAAACTGATTTGACGTGAGTACTCGTTTAAGAAAGTTAAGTCAGGCATATAAAACTTTTAATGTACGATACTTTGCTGGTGGGACACTGGCTTACATAACTGTCTCTTGATCTGCGACAGCTTGAATTAAATGAGTCCTATTCGCCTGTTTTTAACATTTCATTATTTAAGTGCCTTAACAGTGACAATGTAAATTTACCATTGTGTTTGTAAATCACGCAGGAAACATTTGTTAAATAAATCTAGCTACAACATTGAATATGCTGTTATGTTTAAAAGTTTTTATCAATAGATTTTCTTTGTTGACCGATATTTGTTGAAAATTTCATGTTAGTCAAATACAAACATAACTGGATTTCAAAATTACTATTTGATAACGCAAAGCCAATTATGATTATTTCCAAGCAAGTCAATCATTTTTGTATTTTAAATTTGACTTTTAGTTTTATTAAAATAAATAAGAAAATTACAAAAAAATATTTTAGAAACTTTTGTACCTCTCTTTCTAACTTGTTGAGTTTTATTTAAAAAGACGTAGTTAAATAACGTTTTTGGGATATCTGTATATGCATATATATATATATATATATATATATATATATATGTATATATATATAACGAGCCATCTCTCAGATTGAAAGCTGCTATACTGCTGTTTGGTTCCAATACGACCAGTTATAGTTTAAAAAAATCAGGTTTATTGGCAAATCGTAGAATTTAAATCATGTCCTGTTAATTATGGTAACAACAAATATATTAAGGCAGAGCACACTCTCGTGGAAAGACCAAATGCAAGCAAATGCACACACAGATAGAAAAAAGTCTATTTTAAAAATAAACTTAGCTATTATGCTTTTGTATATTGTAAGTTGACAGAGCATCACCAGGTGTTTGGACGAAGTTCACGTAGAACAAAAAAAAGTATCGACAATTCTACGTGACTAGTTTTCGAACTAATAAAACAAAGAAAATTATTTTCGATAAAGATTTCTATTTACATGAATAACATTATTCTTATCAAACTAAATTGACATAACATTCAATTCCCTTGCAAGAAATGTAAGAGATGGTGCCTAAAAGACCAATTTTATTTTCATAAAATTAAAGTGCCTTTAAGATTAACCAGATTACGTTATCTACCACTGAGTACACATATGACCGAATTTTTGTCAATTTGCAAGGACCACAAACTTTAAACATCATTAATATCAAGTCTGATACTTAGTCATAAAAACAAAATATAAAGGTTGTGGTACCATCCAAACCAGGATGACTGAAGTTGTGATACTCGTCAAACACAGGTCAAATTTGTATGCGTTGATTTCCCATTCGTCTAACTTGAAACAAATAAATCGATCAGAATTTGTTTTTCCATATAGTGAGTTCTATATAGAGTAGCTTACTGTATCTTAGCCATTTCAATAACACCTGCTTTCCATTTGATGTACGATTATATTTATTTCAATCCAGGATAGTAGTCCCGATGATAATTACCCATATGTCAGTACTCAAACTGGGAATTGTATAGCGTAAGAAAAGGCAAATTATCCAGTAGATTGGATCAGTCGCTTTGGCCCAGGAACTCAGCATGTACTAGCCAGAATTTGCCGCGGACATAGCTCGAACCTAGGCACGTCTGCTTCGGAATCTTGTTCTGTAACAACTGAGCCACCCTGCTGCACACTACACACAATTTTCAAATATATACTAACTAATGTAACTTGATTAGTATTTTTTAACTTTAGGTGGAGCTCATATGAGATCCATTTAGACCCAAAGTTCCAACTAACCATCCCAACTCTGTCATTACTGAACAGACACTACACTACATGGGCAAGTGGTTTTGAAATGAACATTTATATAATTAAATGAACATTGGTTGCGAGGGCGGTGATAACAATTATTATAATCAAGATTGCGATCTTGATATAAGCACCTGACCCATTAATTACTTACCGGTCTACTGGATGAATTGCCTTTTTCTACACTATACAATTCTTAGTTTATACTGACGTATGTAAGTAATGCTTATATCAAGATCGCAACCTTGATTATAATAATTTTTATCACCGCCCGCGCAACCAATGCTCGGTTAATCATATAAATGTTCATTTCAATACCACTTTCACATGTAGTATGGTGTCTGTTCAGTAATGACAGATTTTGGATGGTTAGTTGTAACTTTGGGTCTAAATGGATGTTATATGAGCTCCACCTAAAAGAAAAATGACTAACCGAGTTACATTAGTTAGTATGTAACTGAAAATTGTGTGTTATGAAGTGCGCGGCAGGGTGGCTCAGCGGTTAGAGCATCGGATTGCAAAGCTGACGTGCCCAGGTTCGTGCCCAGTCCGTGGCAAATTCTGGCCAATAAGAACGACACAAATCTACTGGATGATTTATCTTTTCTACACTATATAATTCTTAGTTTATACTGACATATTTAAGTAATTAATGGGTAAGGTGTTTATATCAAGATCGCAACATTGATAATAACAATTGTTATCACCGTCCGCGTAACCAAAGTTCGATTAATTTTATTTCTATTTTCGAATACTGCTTTTCTGTCGATTTTTATTTCATGGAGCTAAATACTTTAGGGTTTAGTTCGCCCTCAATTTCTTGTTTAAGTATACCAACTAAAATTACGCTAGAAACATCTCTATAGAATCAATGATGCATTCGGCTGAATAGCGTGTAGTTCAGTGTTATTTCCGGCAGCCTTTAATACGTTCACACATGAAGAAGAATCCCAAAGCAAATAAGTGTTGAACGTCAGCGATTTCAATCCATGGAGACGTCTGGAGAACCTTGCATGCGGTAAAACTATCATGAGATGAATGATCTGTAGTATTTGCATAAACCAAGGCAGTGGCCCAGTTTGGTTGTTGGTCTGCGAGGTCAACTGCGGTGCCAACTTTATCTTCTAATGTACTGATGACTTCGTGCCTGATTAATTACTTGAGAAACTACGTACTGTTGATCCTACACATATTTCTCCACATTTAACAGCAGGCTAAATTACAAAATTCAAGTCACGTCCTTCTTAGTGTCTTTCAAATGTTTTTTTAAGTCATCGGAAGCAATTATAACGTCATAAATGACGTAATGTGTGCGGGGGTGTCTTTTTAGTACATCAATAATAATTTTTTGAAACTTGTGTACTGCGCTGTAAAGGTAAAAGGGTGTTTGAGTGTATTCTTATAGCCAAAACAGCGTTATGACAGGCGTCTTAGTTACGCTCTTTCCATCTAATGTAATTTGGTGATAGACGGATTTGCTATCTAGTATCGTGAACTATTTGCGCTGAACGGCAACATACTTTACTTTACTTTACTGCGGCTGACTCCTTTTGGAGGATAAGCCGGCTCCACATTTCATGGAGTTTCTTGGGAATTTGGTACAAGTGGTGTCCCCTCACCACTCGGCTTTTTGATCGAGGACGCACCTCTAGCCTTTGCACATCCAAGCGCAGTCTGCAAGGCAGCAGTAAGTTGTATGGTTGCCGGTGGCTGTTGAGAGCTCATTCGCCATTCGGAAGTACGGGGTACTGTCCAGGAGTCCATGTAATCCTGTGGCTGTTGAACCCCTTTGTGGCGGGGAACACACGCCGAGTCATGGTGCCGTCGTCGGGCTCATGTGGTATTTTATAGGAGATCCGATTGCCGGTCGGAGATCCACCACGCCCTGGTGACCACCGCCATAGCCCCATTAGCCCATGTACGATCGATCATCGAAACATGGTTGACACCGTCGTACCACGTTGAGGAGGGGATGGTCTTTACGACGGATCGATACTATATATATATATATATATATATATATATATATATAACGGAATTAATGCTTATATGAAGTTCGCAATCATGGTTTAAATATTATGCATAGTGTATACTAACAGAAGTATGCATAATGGGATTGGTGTTCAAATATTTTTTTATCACTCCTCGCGCAATCAATGATCTTTTAATTATATAAATTTTAATCAAATATTTTTTATGGACGTTAAATGCGTGATGTAGCCACATTTTGCCTAAGAACCACCAAAAATGGTTTTTTTCTTTAAAGAGGACGCAGACCGTCCGAAATAAGGAATAGATGCGAAATAAGAGCAATTAATGCAAAAAATAATGCTGTTTTTTTAGGAACGCATTAACTGCTGCCGGCTTAATGTAGAAAAGATTGAACTTATGATAAAGTTGCGAATAAAACAGTATTTGAAACTAGGTGTGACTGAGAAAAGGTAATGCTTTCACAATGTTTAAGCATCTATCGTTTGCTAAAAATGATGCTCTAAACCGTGTGTTTTGCTAAAGATGAATTGCCAATCACCAATGCTGTTGGTTTTAAAGTAGTCTCTGCTCTCTTGGGGTAAAAGAAGCAAATTCGCACATGAAATAAATACAGAAATTTGAATGGTCCTTTGGTTTGGATGCGTCTTCTTATATCTTTCTCTCCTATTTACTTCACAAAATGAGCCATCTGTTTGGCCTGTTTATTGTCTTATATTGTAAATAAGTTTTATAGCTTTTTCCATATTTGCACCTGCTGTGTTTTCATAGATTTCAACTAAAATGAATATTATATAAACATTTAGCCCTTGTAACTGTGGTTCACTTCGTTTTGTTATCCACGTTTGTCTTTTTATTGTGCTTAAGTTTTGTCAATTTATTATTCTAACTTATCTATGAGCTATTCTTCAAATCAATTTTGCGAGCTTAAATTAAACACCAATCCCATTGTATTTAACCAGTCGCAGAACAACATAGCAAAACTACCGTCAGTAACACGTACTGACACGTTTGGACCTTCTTCGATCATAATCGGAATACGACGGTAAACTGACTATTGGTGATCAAACTGCGATGAATATATATGGAAAGCAAAATGAGTCTCACACTTCTAGTAGTCTTGCATACATTGTACTTGAGTGAAAATGTCGGCTGCAAAAATTCTGTCATCACTAACATTAGCCTTTCTGCAGCCTTCGCCACATATATAAAGGTAATACGATTAAACAATCGTTGGTTGCGCGAGTTGTGGTAAAAATACCTTAAATCATGCTTGCCAGCTTGAAGCAAACACAAATCCTATTGTATTTTACCAGCATTTGAACAACATAGGAAAACTACTGGCAGTCATACACACTGACGCGTTTAGACCTTCCATAATCATCATCAGAGTCGACGGCAAACCGACTAACGAGGATCGAACTCCAATGCATATTTATGGAAAGCTAAAGTAAATATGCACGTACATTGTGTTTAACTGGTAATGAGCTAATCAGGTATTTCGAGATACGAATCTGCAATTTCTTACGAACTTCTAGAAGCTAAATAACATATTAGGTGGCATGTTCCAATTGAATTAGTGTCCTAAAATTTAATTGTATCACTCTTGAACATCTGGCAAATTTTTTATGTTCGATTACATATAATAGTTACTATAATCTTTCTTTTCCGTTAAAAGAGTTATCACACAAAACCACAAATCTTCTTGCAGTTTATTGATTGCTATTTCGATCGACATGTTGGTCGACTTTTTCAAAATTCGCGTTGATTTCAACAACAACCAAATTTTGCGTCACTAACTAACATAGAGTTGAATAATTTATAGTTTAGATTTTCTGTATTTTTTGAACATCAGGATAATCCGTGCACCATAAAATGTCATTAAAGTTTCTTAAATATTTTTGCGATGGGTGGTGTTGCTTCATTGTTGCTAGACTCTTATTTTTCTGAAAAAAACTGTTATAACATGCTCACCAAAAATCTTGCTGTTTATTGATTGATATTTTGATCAACATGCCAGTCGTCTTCTTCATTATCCGCGCTTCTTGTTTCAAACAACCAAATTTTGCGTCATTGTTTAACACAGTCTTTTAATTTATAGTTTGGATTTTAGGTATTCGTTGATCATTGGAATAATCCATGCACCATAAAATTTTCTGAATGTTTTCGAAATATTTCTGCGTCAACTGATGTTGCTCCATTCTTGCTATACCCTTCCCTTTCTGATGATTACTCGGCGCATAAGTCTTTAAAACACGAACAGAAAATTTTACGGTGCATGAATTGTTCTGTTTTCCAACAATTACTAACAATTTAAACCACCAGTAATACAACTCTGTGTTTGTTAGTGACTTAAAAAATAACTTAGAAAACTTGTCTGTTGTCGAATATAAGAAGCATGCATTTTGGATAAACGAAAAGAGGAATTTTGTGTGGACCAACATCCCCCGGCGCAAAAGTCTTTTAATACCAACCTTATAATAGTTGTTTGATAATATTTTTAAACCATATGTGTGCAAAGATAGTGATTTAAATTGCGGTATTAAGTCTTCTATGAATAGAAATTTTAATGATAATCTCAAATTTCGCTTGTGTGTCAACAGTAAAAATTTTAAATTATTGACAACCGGTTGGCTATAAAAGGCCATAGACCGCGAAACTGGATTAATCTAAATTACCTGATCTGCGTTTTGACTAATGCAACAATGATTCTAGTCGTTTTCTTTCGTCAAAAAATATTTCGGCTGCCCTTATCCGCAGCCTTCTTCGGTGGGTCCATCCTCAATAGTTTTACAAAGCAAACTAATGAAGCAAGCGAAATATTTCCTCTGGCCATATTATTTATAATTCATACTGTGTGCATCTCGCCTTGCCCGAACGCTAATTTGGCCATAATGGTGTTTTGGAGAGGTTTAGTTTGCCACATTTCTGTGAGTTATCCTCATAAATTTACTCATAGTAGCAAGGTATTCCTTCTCTCTCTACCCTCCTCTCTCTCTCGCTCTCTCGTAAATCTCCATAAAAATTTGTCTAAATTCACTTATATACTTTTTTTCACTCCTTATGCTTATATGGCAGTGAAACATTACTCACTTGACATTTGTGTGGCTGGAGATGATGATGATGATGCATCTCAGTTCATCTAACTATGTGGGACTAGAGCGGCTGAATACGAATTTACCATTTGCCTGCGGTAGCCTATTTGTTTTATATACTCCAAGTGAAATGACTTAACTGAGGTCACCATAAAATTTTCGGGTGGGAGGAGACCAATACATCAGAAAATCCCGTCATAACCACATGCCACTGTGAGTGATAAAATTAGAAGATCGAATGACCCATGCACGTGTTAAATTTCAATCCAAGCCACTCAGGTTATCTAATTTGGCTTTCATTATACGTGCATTTCGATTTGATTCACGGTAATGGGTTTGCCGTCATGCTCCCATGATGACTATAGAGGGTCGAAACGCGTCAGTACATGTGATTGATGGTAGTTTTGTTATGCCTTACCACTGATTGGATATATTGAAATTGATGGTCATATCTAGCTCGCAAACTTGATTAACTGAATTATTAAAATTGTCGTTTTTTGCATATTTGATACTCTAGTTGCAATATAAGAGTTAGGCTCCCAACACGCTTGTCTGAAAATGACGTTAGAACCAGATTTTCTGAATTTTCTGGACTTCATTTCCAGTCCCATCTTCAGGGTTGACACCATACTCACAGGAAAAAACTCAGCTTGTGCTAGGCAATCTTCTGTTTGAGATAAACTGCAGTCCCCTTTTATATCAGTACAAATTGCTAACAACCAATCCCATGGAGAAATATAATTTTTAATTTGCATGACACAAAATTCCGACAAATTAAATTTTATTTTATTTTTTATCTGTCCTTTAGCAACAGTCGATTGATAGATATTGTGTTTAAAGAATCTTTCTGGTTTATAATAATGACAATTTATAAATATTTCTCATGCTGTTTAACTGTAAAAAATAGTTCAGGGTGTACCAAAAGGTGTCTCACACATGTCCCATCTTTTGCCTTTTTTAATTATTTACCGATTAATAATCTAACACACATCTAAAAAACCTTCATTTTACAAATATTTATCCGGTTAATAGTCAACATGTGTTAATAAATCATTGTTATTTAATTTCGATGATTTTACACATGCAGGCACATACTTACACATACATGAAACATACTTACAGTTAAATACTGTTTGTTGCGGAGAGCTAATATTAATGCAAGTATGTATTAGGTGTTGCGAACCTAGTAACAAATTAGTTCAGTTGTGACCAGCAGGATAAACCAAAGGCAGCATGAACGGAAAGTATAATCTCATGCACATTCGTTTCGTGCTTACTGGCGACTCATCAGTAGGAGCCGGTATTACGCCCTTTAACCACTATATATTTGGTAGAAGAATGTGGAATAATAGGACGTTACAATCTCCTAGACGAATGTGTAAACCTGTAATAGTGAAGCTAACATAATCTAAAGTCAACGACAATACGACTTCAATGCTAACTCACAATATATAATATATATACCGAGTCTGTAAAGGATACTAACACTATGGCTATTGTTTTAGTAACTGATACCTGTTTTGAAATCGATGAGTACCGGATACTAACACTATGGTTTCCGAGTCGGTACATGATACCAACCTGATGGATATAAATTTATGCTAAGTTCACCCAAATTGAGAATTACAACAATTTCCGAACACCTGTTACTCCAGTTAAATCCATACACTCTGGCCTTCATCGATATCAGTTATCACATTTCGCGGTAAGCATGACATCATTCAATTCAATATATTACAGTTAAATACTGTTTGTTGCGAAGAGCTAATATATATGCAAGTATGTATTAGGTTTGCGAACCTAGTAACAAATTAGTTCAGTTGTGACCAGAAGGATAAACCAAAGGCAGCATGAACGGAAAGTATAATCTCATGCACATTCGTTTCGTGCTTACTGGCGACTCATCAGTAGGAGCCGGTATTACGCCCTTTAACCACTATATATTTGGTAGAAGAATGTGGAATAATAGGACGGTACACATTCTTCTACCAAATATATAGTGGTTAAAGGGCGTAATACCGGCTCCTACTGATGAGTCGCCAGTAAGCACGAAACGAATGTGCATGAGATTATACTTTCCGTTCATGCTGCCTTTGGTTTATCCTTCTGGTCACAACTGAACTAATTTGTTACTAGGTTCGCAACACCTAATACATACATGAAACATAATTACCTAGTGAAAAGCAGTTATTTTTAAAAGATTTTTCAAGAAGTATAAATGAAGCAGCTTAAACTAAATTTACCATTTCACATAATGATTGTAAACTTGTTTGTGGTTTGTGCTTTGCGTTGAAAAGGCTGCCGAAAGCAGCAGCCGAAATATCCGGAGTCTAACTGAAAACAGTGGATGAAAAATCTGGTTGGGCACAACAAGGATAAAGTAATAAAGCAGTCGTCTCTTCCTTTTGGATGTTACGTTTTCTTCACGGCTGTTTTGAGCAGGAATACACCTAATATGATTTCATTAAAAGCTAAATTGTGAAAATTGTACAGATTACATTTAGACACTGTTTGTGTCGGATACCTAATATATATGCAATTATGTATTAGATGTTACGCACATAGTAACAAATTAGTCCAAATATGACCAGAGGGATAAACCAAAGACATCGTGAACGGAAAATAAAACTTCGTGCACTTTCGTTTCGTGCTTACTGGCGACTCATCAGTAGGTGCCGGTTTTACGGCATTTACCCACTATATATTTGGATGACGAATGTGGGAAAATAGGACAGTACTACCTCCTATAGGAATATGTAAACCTGCAGTACTGAAGGTAACTCCATTTATAATATATACATATATATATAAAAATATATTTATACTATGGATGCCGAAATGGTACATGGTACCAACAATGTGGTTGCCGAGTCGGTATATGGTACCACCACAATGGATTTCAATATATGCTAAAGTTCACCAAAATTTCGAATTATAACTATTCCTGAACGTCTGTTACTCAAGCAAATCCATACACTCTGGACTTGAGCGATATCAGTTTTGTCATTTCGCGCTAATCATGACATCTTTCGGTTAAATATAAAACAGTTAGATACTGTTTGTGGCGGACAAATAATATACGCGCAATTGTGTATTAGTTGTTGCGCACCTAGTAATAAATTAGTTCAAATATGGTCAGAAGGATACACCAAAGGCAGCGTGAACAGAACTTAAAATATCTTGCAGCACTTAATACACTATGTTAAATTTTATTTCACCAGTCGAATAACGACAAAATTACCGTCAGCCACACATATTGACGCGTTTCGACCTTCCATGATCACCATTAGAGTATGAAGGTGAACTGATTAGCAAGGATTAAATCGCAGTTCATATAAATTGAAAACAAAATTAGATACGTGGATCTCATTTCTAGTAGTCTCGTATACGTTGCACTTGGCTATACTTGTGAATTTATTAATTGCGAACCTGGATTAATTGAAATGTTTTTTAGAAAACCTGAAATCGATCAATAAAAAAATTTTACACAACAGTTTTGATCAGTCTGTGAACGATATTCTCGCTAAGATAGGAAGATTACTTTTTCCTTTATAGGTCGTATATAACCACAAATTGTAGAATTAAACGATAGGAATGAACGCAATCTGAAGTGCGCATATGTTTCTTAGATATATTTGATGATAAAGGTGTGCTTTAACGCATAAATAAATCGTTTCCTGATAAAGGCATCTCCTGTAGTTCAAACAGTGAAGATATGACATAGGCTTATAAAATAAATATATGGTGACTCTGCATCCACCAATATTTTGAACTCAATATTTTGCGGTGTGTAAGCATTCAGGTTATCAATGCCGCGTTTTGCGTATGCGGGTAATAGCTGTACACGGGCAGTTACACAAAGATCCGATTTGTCACTATTTCCAATTTTGTTTTGTCTTTGATCGGGTTGACTCATTTTTACTTCAATTGGAAATGCGGTTCTATCATATCTTTGTTTACTGGCGACGTTTCGGTGCCTGCTAATTATAAAAAGTTATATATTGAGTTTAGTTACTGAGACAAATTCTATGATTAAAATAGTGTTGAGTCAAATATATATAAATAGAATGGTTTTGGAACGAGGTTACCACATTTGCTTAAATCTGCTATTGTGATCAGTGTTGTGTTGCCTGATGATGGTGCTGGAAAGTAGGCACCGAAACGTCGCCAGTAAACAAAGATGTGATAGAACCGCATTTCCAATTGAAGTAAAAATGAGTCAACCCGATCAAAGACAAAAAAAATTGGAAATAGTGACAAATCGGATCTTTGTGTAACTGCCCGTGTACAGCTATTACCCGCATACGCAAAACGCGGCATTGATAACCACCAATATTGTCTAAACCCCAATGTTATATTTTTTAAATCATGTCGGCAACCTTGAAATAAACATCAATCCCATTTTATTTAACCAATCAAACAACATAGTAAAACTATCGGCATTCACAAGTATATTACCTGATCTGCGTTTTGACTAACGCAGCCTTCATTTCACAATAATTGATTGCGCGGGTGGTGGTAACAATTATTTAAATCAAGTTTGCGAGCTTGAAGTAAACACCAATCCCATTTTATTTAACCAGTCGTCGAACAAAATAAAACTACCGCCAGCCGCAACGCACTGACGCGTTTCGACCTTCCATGATCATCATCAGAGTACGACGGCAAACTAACTATCGAGGATCAAACCGCATTGAATATATATGGAAATCAAATTTAGATATGCGGCTCTCACCTCTAGCAGTCTCACGTACATTGAACTTGACTGGAAATGTCGGCTGCACAATTTCTATGCAGTCACGAACATTAACTGGTTGCAGCTTTCGCCACATATACATATATAGGCAATACAATTTAAACAATAATTGATTGCGCGGGTGGTGGTAACAATTCTTTAAATCAAGTTTGCGTGCTTGAAGTAACACCAATCCCATTGTATTTAACCAGTCATCGAACAACATAACAAAACTACCGCCAGCTGCAACGCACTGACGCTTTTCGACCTTCCATGATCATCATCAGAGTACGACGGCAAACTGACTATCGAGGATCAAACCGCATTGAATATATATGGAAATCAAAGAATTGGACCAAGCCGTTATAGTAAAAATTGCAGCATTGACTATTTACCTGACCGAGGAGACATGAAGACACTTCGCAGTCAACTATGGTCTAACGCAAAAAGTCACATTTAGAAAGGCTACTCAAATTTCTACTTAAATGATGGAGCGAAAGGTGATTTGGAATGTTGGTCCTGTATTAATAGTTAAAAGAAGCCACAATTAAACTGGATAATATAGGACCGGCTCGTTTTTCTGAATGTGACATCATCACACAAAAGTCATTAGCAACTGATGTTTCACTGCCATATAACCATAATAAGAATAACAAAAACAAGGCATATTTTAATGATGACAAAGATAATAATTTAGGCAAAGTATTAGATTGAGATTTGTGAGAGGGCGGACCTAGCTACTATGAGTACATTTACCTAGATATCACACAAAGGTGAGGCAAACTAAACCTCTACGCTAGACCATTATGGACAAGTCAGCTTTAAGGCCAGACAACGTCGTAAATACAGTACGTCGCGATGGTGATATAACCATCTGACCCATTAATTATTTGCAAGTTTCAGTATAAACTAAGAATTGTATATAGTGTAGAAAAGGCAATTCATTCAGTAGACACCGGTTTCGTCCTTATTGGGAACTCATCACTTACTGGGGCACGTCCGCTTTGGAATCTGATGCTCTAAACACCGAACCACTCTGCCGTGCACTGCACACAATTTTCAGTTATATACCAACTAATGTAATTTGGCTAATCTATTTTTCCTTTAGGTGGAGCTCATATGGCATCCATTTAAACCCAAAGTTCAACTAACCATCCCCAATCTGTCATTACTGAACAGACACCACACCACATGGGGAAGTGGTAATGAAATGAACATTTATATAATTAAACGAACATTGGTTGCGCGGGTGGTGATAACAATTATTATAATCAAGGCTGCGGTCTTGATATAAGCACCTGACCCATTAATTACTTACATATGTCAGTATAAAATAAGAATTGTATTCATCCAGTAGACCGGGTTTGTCCTTATTTGGAACTCATCATGTACTGGCCAGAATATTCCGCGAACAGGGCTCGAACCTGGGCACGAACGCTTCAGAATCTGGTGCTCTAACCACTGTGCTAACCTGCCGCACACTACACTCCGTGATTAGAGCACCGGATTCCGAAGCAGACGTGCCCAGGTTCGATACCTGTCCATGGCAAATTTTGGTCAGTGCATGATGAGTTCCCAATAAGGACGAAACCGGTGTCTACTGAATGAATTGCCTTTTCTACACTATATACAATTCTTAGTTTACACTGACATATGTAAGTAATTAATGGGTCAGGTGTTTATATCAAGATCGCAGCCTTGATAATGGTAATACAGGATGTCAGTGCACACCTTGCGCCAGATTGTACCTAGTCGTAGACAATGGCGATCTCATTGCAGACTACTGTGACTCGTCCGCGTCGTATTCCTCTTAAGACAAAATTACACAAATTAGGTGTGAATCTGCTACCAACGGGGCACCAGTAAAGCCCAGGCATTACGTTCAACAAGTCAATGTACAAGCGCGTAGTTATTGCATATTGTGTGCCTTGTTGCATATTGGGTAAAAAGCGAATATACGAAGGCTAAACACAAAAGAAGATGAACTCCATAGTCGCATGCGGCTCACGGTTACAGGTTAAGCAGCACTACGAACAAAAATCACTACACATGGAGCGACAATTTGCAAAATGTCATGCATATATATATAAACGGAGATCGAGGTTCAGCGCAAAGTTGGTTCGAGACGAGTCTATGTTAATCAATCTCTCAAATGGATCCTGTTTACTTGCCTACCCATCAATTTTCACACATACACATATTTATCACTCCGTCAGCATATACTGCGGCGTGATTTTGTGGCCTGCAGCGCAAAATATATTCTTTGAGTTATTTATTTAATGGTTGCGCAATACGATCTTCAAATTTTAAGTCTTAGCGATATGTGCTCGCGGGTTGTCGCTTTACACCATCAGTTTCACAAAGACCACGAGATAGCTGGTCTACGCCTTCCGTGATTAGTTTTCTAATTAACTTGCCAAGGTGTCCAAGCGAGTAGGAGTAAGCGGCCGCCTCAAACGTAGCTAGGGTAACTTAAATCAACGTTTATCAACTATATTCGACCGAGACAGTGCTGTCGGGCAGAGTGAATCGGCTCACATTTCTGGCTCCTGATTAAGTCTTCCTGACGTTGAAATGGCGGCGACCTAAATCGAACCGAGTGAAAGCATAGGTTAAGTAAGCTTTGCAAGCGGTGGCAGCTACAGTCGGTTATCTTACGTATCACAGCACTGCAAGAGAGGCTCGATTATGTACCTGACTTAAATACCTCGGATTTTATGCACAGCGAAATAAACATGTCAACAGCTTCTATATCCGGATATCTTAATAGAATTCGATCGGTTTGGTGACAGCCAGGAGCTTAGGTCGACGAGTTCGCGACTTACAGCAATGTGCTGTTCAGCACAGCTTTAAGCTTCTAATTTAAATTGGCCACTGGCAGCTTTACAGGCACTCGGCTTTAAGCCATACTTAGGCAGTACTTTCTCGGAGCTCTTAATGCCAAAATTTACATTATTCCAATCGCAAGGTGATCATTTGCTATTTAAAACAAAGAAAAACTGCACATCTGAACGCACTCTCTTGTGCTGATTGCCTGTACAGGTGCCGACTGCCCAGCAGCTGCGATTTCCAAATCTGCCATCTTGTTTATGGCGTTTGTGCTCTTGGACGTCTTCGTGGAGGCATTGGCTAAAACCACCACCCCGCCAGAGCTTGGGCTGACGTGCAGTTCGGGATCGTCGTCAATAATCTGGACGCCAGAACACGGTATGCTACCGCAAGGACTCGTGGAGGCCGTGTTTACCGCTGCATTGTATTAAAACACGAGAAAATAGAGGATCATAGCATATGAGACCAAATTTGATTAGTTGACTAGATTAGCTCAGTTGAGAACGTAGGTTCAAAACACACCACATTGGTGTGGTGTTCATTTAAAGTCGACAGACTTCATCTCAAGGTTTTCGCACCTCTCGTATAGTCAGCAATGATTTAGTAGTTATTATATCAATTTCTAGGAAAATGCAAAACGCAGAAGACAGTAACCGAATTGAAATTAAGCAAAAAAAATTTAACTACAACGAATGCGACAACTATTGGGGCGAGAACCGCATTTCAAGGCTTCACTAAAGTTGTGTATTTTATGCTAGTTGATTCTCGTTTGGCATTTTTTTCGTGTGCTCTAATGGAGTTTAAATCATGTCGACACAGGTCAGCAGATGAAAACGTTGGTAGTGTCGCTTTGTTGTGAGTCCGGTTCAATAAAATGGGATCGGTTTTAACTTAGGCTACACTTAGGTTACAATCGCTTGTACAAATTTGGTTGGTTAGTGTGTTTGTTTTAAGAAACGCCTATTTATCAGTGTTGTTCTCGTGGTTAGTTCGTCATCACGAAGTCATAATAGGCAGAATATTGAAAGGGCGGCTGGAAACGCGAAAATTAAAAAAAAATATTAACCAGCTGAGTATAAGAACCTATTGCTCCTATGAACCAACCTAACATCATCCGTAGTTCGCAAGACACTCCATCTGCTAGGCCATGGTTTCGTCCCTACTGTTCAATTCTTGATTCGAAGATAAATTGCTCAGCAAGCAAATGGCATGTTATTTCTTAAGAAATGAGTCTTCAAAGCCAACTCACTGTGTACGTAGTATGCACCGAGCTCGTAAAGTGCACCAACACCTTCATTTTAAAGAGCAAACGACTATTCCAAACACCCTACCACATTAGCGAAGCCTCATAATCTGGTCTCGATGGACGAATTTAATCACATTTTATTGGCAACTATGTCATCACACAATAAAACATACAATAAAAATTTGTCAGAATGCTCGTTGTTCTTAATTACAGTGTGGATATTCTATACACCTTTGGCACATATAATATAAAGTGATGTGGTTTTAAAGAGGTGGTTCTATAGGGCTTTAATAAAATTAACAGTACTACTATTTTAATAAGCTTAAGTGTGAGATTTTACCGTTAAAATGTGCCATATTTCGTGAAGTAATGGCGGCTAATACAGATGAGTCACCCTATCGGAGAACAGTTCACAATTGACACCCGAACTTGGACTCGAACCTGAAACCCTTATTACATGCGCGATTATGACAATTTCGTCACTGAATTATTTGTGTTGTTACAGATTGGCCTCGTTAACTGTTAACTGTAACATGTGTTTAATACGACGTTATTCGTCAGTTTGGATTTATCCGTGCACTCACAAACGGTGACAATTTTGTCGATTTCGCAACGCCTTGGTGCAATTATCGACAAGTAATTGGCTGTCCGCAGTCTACGAGTAGCGTTTGTCGATCTTAACCTCGTGCGATGGATATTTCTGCTCAAGAGCCTCACGCACCTCCGATTCGAAATGTAATCATTGCTACAGTCGGACTGTGCTGTGCGCTTTCCAAGTCCTACTACTGATGGACACCACAGCCATCAGCTAATTCAAGATTGTTTATTCGCTAATTGCCGAACTCACGTATTCTAGTGTGCATCGTGAAGTTGCAACAGTCGCTGTCAAGCCTACGTGTCGTAGTCCGTTTAATACTCTACGAAAACAGTGTCACGTTCGGAATAATCACTCAGGTCTCCAGAATTTTACGACGATATGAGTAACGATTTCCGTCATGTCTATCGGCATTGCTGTATCTTACGACTTACTTACTTACTTTACTTTACTGCGGCTGGCTCCTTTTAGAGGATAAGCCGGCTCCGAACGGTATTCATAGATTGTGACATTTTCATGGAGTTTCTTGGGAATTTGGTACAAGTGGTGTCCCCTCACCACTCGGCTTTTTGATCGAGGACGCACCTCTAGCCTTTGCACATCCAAGCGCAGTCTGCAAGGCAGCAGTAAGTTGCATGGTTGCCGGTGGCTGTTGAGAGCTCATTCGCCATTCGGAAGTACGGGGTACTGTCCAGGAGTCCATGTAATCCTGTGGCTGTTGTCCCTTTTGTGGCGGGGAACACACGCCGAGTCATGGTGCCGTCGTCGGGCTCATGTGGTATTTTATAGGAGATCCGATTGCCGGTCGGAAATCCACCACGCCCTGGTGACACCACCGCCATAGCCCCGTTAGCCCATGTACGATCGATCATCGAAACATGGTTGACACCGTCGTACCGCGTTGAGGAGGGGATGGTCTTTACGACGTTCTAATGCCAAGCAAATTACCCCCAAGATCCATTGTAAAATATGCATCATCTTTAACATCCTGTGAAACATATTTACTAATCAGACATTTTTTGAGAAATATTATCCCTAGGTGAAGCACATCCGAATTAGAGATAAACAGCCAATTTTAAGTGGCTAGATCACAGTTTTTATGCGTTAGATGCAGCAGCTAGGTATTCTCGGCACTTGCTCATCAGCACATAATCTGCTTTTAATTTAAGCTAGGTGTATTGGAGCCCTGGTTCACTACTAGGTAACAAATTTAGTTTCTTATTAAGAGTTCATTATCGTAGCTTTAGAACTGCTTTTTATATTATTAATATATAATTATGCTCATCTCATTCAACGGTAAATGTGTCTGTAAAACGAATAAAATATACATTCCGTTTGTCACATCCCCTGTGTTCCAATATAAGGGATTTATCTTAAAACCACAATATATTATAATGTATTAAGTGACGTTCAACTTCGTAGAGCATTGCAACTCCTTCTAGACTAGAGAACGGAGTTCACGCGGTCCTTACAACTGAGAAAATATTTTTTTTTAAATTTTAAATTAACTGTTGTCATGATTGACACGAATATGTAATAGCCGATATCGATCTAGGCCAAAATAGGAGGCTTTTTTGTTTGAATAGCAGTTGGAATATATTCTATCTCTAAAATCATGGAGTTGGTATCCTTTAAAGCGGAAACCATTCTGACTCCAAATGTCCGGAGTTGATATTTATTACCGCCTCATCAAACACTATATATCATGTAGGTATGATTTGTTTTAGAGTTACAATAATAATAGCATTCAAACGTCTAATTGAACTTGCTCTTCGGACAAAATGCAGGAAGCTTGAATGGTTAAGGACATTGAGATAACATAAAAGCAACATATGGCCGTTTGCACGCATGATTTTGAGGTGTACACTTCGGTATTTGAGAGGTAGTATCGTCCTTCGCATTCTACCTTTAAAAGCTATAAATATTCAGCAAAACAAACACAGGAGCTAGACCAAGAAAAGTACAAATTCAATTATAAAACATTAAGAGAACAGTAAAAATGAATTTATATAACTAAAAAATCGTTGATTGCACGAGTAGTAATAACAATTACTAAACGAAGGTTGCAAGCTATATATATAATATATATATATATATATATATATATATATATATATATATCCGTATGAAATAAGCATTGTAGAAGGTAGCAAAGGAAATTCATCCAGTGGACAGGTTTCATCCATATTCGAAACTCTTCAAGTACTGTCCAGAATTTTGACGAGTTCCTAATAAGGGCGAAACCGATCTACTGGATGAATTTCCTTTGCTACCTTAGGTAAAGTATAGTTTGTACGGACAAATATATGTAATGAAAAATAAATGATTGCGCGGGTGGTGGTAACAATTCTTTAAATCAAGTTTACAAGCTTGAAGTAAACACCAATCCCATTGTATTAAACCAGTCGTCGAACAACATAACAAAACTACCGCCAGTCATATGCACTGACGCGTTTCGACCTTCCATGATCATCATCAGGGTACGACGGCAAACTGACTAGCGAGGATCAAACCGCATTGCATATATATATATATATATGCAAAGCAAAATTAGATATGCGGCTCTAGTAGTCTCGCATAAATTGTACTTGACTGGAAATGTAATGGGATTAGTGTCTATATCAAGCTTACAACCTTAATTTAAATAAACAATAACGAATTTAGAAACTGATGCATAGATGGCAATCTTACTAGAGCGTCTGCCCAGTGCAGCTGAGCTGGTGTTGACTTCTATCGGACACTTTAAATTGTCGTCTGTCAGCGTGATAAGAGTGTCCACAGTAGGCCTACATGCCGCTGAATCAGCAGTGCCAGGTCCTGTGATTTTTGAAGAGGTCGAAACAGTAGGTTCTGATGTTGTCGCCACGTCTTCACCTTTTCCAGTAGTCTCTTTGGGGGCATCAACATGGGCGGATTTGTCTGATTTCTGAACATGTGCAATGGTATAAAATAGTACGAAATTAGAAACACCTCTATTGTACAACGATATGCACCTTGAAGCAGATTCATCTGCTAGGTGAATCTGCTTCATGATGTAAAGCTGAACAGAGAATGCGTTCATCTTATGCGATATAGAAATTATGTCAACCCGAAGTGTAACTTTTAATTTGTAGACTGGCGATATCTTCTTTAGCCTTGAAGGTAATATTCAGCAAATTAAGCTAGCCACTCGGGAATCGCGCAGCTATTTTACTAAGCTTCTAAGCCAATGTCTTCAAGTTGGTATTCCTATATATTGTATTCCTTTATTTAGCTGCCACTACCTGGCCAGTTTTGTGCAATTGACATAAACACCGATCCCAAGGTTTTACCAGTCGAACATAAAAAAACTGCCGTCAGTCGCAAGCAATGACGCGTTTCGACCTACCATGGTCATCATCAGTACACGATGGAAAACTCACTAGCAAATAACAGACCGAAATGTATGTATAACATAGGAAAATCAGATCTTTGCCTCTCACCCATAGTAATCCTATTTTACTTGACAAGGAATGTCGGCTAAAAATGTCTACGTAGCTCTGGACACATGTAAATTACACAACTGAACAATCAGAAACTGCGCGGGTACTGATAACAATTCTTTAAATAAAGTTATCCAACTCGTGTTCGAACAATTTAGTTCAGCTCTTTGTTAGATAAGCGCCAGTTGTTCATCAGAAGCGAGATTTACGAGGTGACCAGTTCTAGCCAGCTGCTCTGTGATGAGTTATAGGCTACAAACTTAGTTAATGAACGAGGATTACGTAGGCTGGGGTACTTTCCTAGAGGGCTCCGCATACCTCATACTCATCAGACTGAGAAAACTCAGGTGGATGGCTGGAACTAAAGACGAGATAGACAGGCAATCGCACGGCCAAACGCTATCCTTAGCACTGCCATTCATTTAATTATGCCGCACGGTACTCCCACCTGAATGGGTGAAAACTTATTGGAATGTGAAGAGGCATGGTTAACGCCTCCTCATTAGCATAAGCTTTTCTAGAACCCACAGTAGAGAAGATCCAGGTTTACACTTGTGTGTGTGTGTGCGAATATTTATGTATGTATCCAGACCAAGGAGAAAATTGTTTACGACTATTTTGGATGTTACTTAAATAGAACAAGAACAGATTATCATTGTCAAGTGTACAATGGTCTACCAACTACCTTTGCCAAGTATCGAGGTTTCAATCAGAACCTTGCAAGGGGCGAGCAATGCAGATAAAAACGTCAAATTTACACTGGATAGTAAGTAGACCTACTATTTATCTTCTAATAACTGAAATCTTACTACAAAGAGATCATAGAGTTTTGTGCAGGATATCTCCATAACATTTAAATTAAAACTAAATATATAAAAAAGCAATTATTACGTAAAAACAAGAAATGTCCGCTCTGCCGCATCAGGTTTAGGGCCAGCTAATGGCCCTTTTTAAAGTCCCACTATAAAAGCTAGCTGGTATTTTCTAAAAAATTCATTAAAGTGCTTAGACAAAAACTCGTATTGAATATTAGAAAAATCGTAAATATAATCAGACAATGTCAAATATAAAAACAAGGAAAGAAATTTCTATGAAATACACTGGGTAGGGTTTAAATGTTATTAATGACAGCTATCACAAAAAAATCATCAACCGCATCCAATTAATCAAATGGGGACTACTATATGCATGCATACGTTAAACATGAAAAAATTTGTCCATAAACTACACACATACATAAATACATCAATACATACATACACATATACATACATAAATACATCAATACATACACACATAAATGCATGCAAACATACAGACATACATACATACATACATACATACATAAATACATCAATACATACATAAATCTATAAATACAAAAATGCATATATACGTCAATACATACTAAAATACATACATACATACATACAGATATAAATGCATACATTCACACATAAATACGTACACACACACATACATACATACATACATACATGCATACATACATACATACAAACATACAAACATAAATACATACATAAACATATATACACATATACATTACATAAATACGTGCATACATTACATACATACATACATAAAAATATATACACATATACATTACATAAATACATGCATACATTACATACATACATACATGAATACATCCATACATACACACACACATACACATATAAATAGATGCATACATACATAGTCACAGAAACACACGCAGAACTACAAAGCTCAAATTACCATGAGGTAAAGATTAGATTTATCGACAACATATAAAGAGCCAGGGATTTTGAAGAGTAACAATATATAGACGAACATACCAAAGTAGGCTGAGATTCGCCTATGAGTTGGCTGGACTGATGATGATGATGATGGTGTTGATAGTGGTGAGCATGATAGTTCGGTAGTAAATGCGGATGAGAATTATGTGAACGATTGTGATGAGACGGGTGATTGTGCTGCTGTGGTTGCAGTGGATGACTTTGTTGCGCACCCGTGGCTTGCTGCCAACATGCGCCGCCTGTTTTCACAACAGCACTCGACGTTGTGGCCGTAGACGCTGCTCCAGTTGACTGAGAATGACTAGCACAGCCGGCCGAATGATGATGATGTTGTGAGGAGATTATGCCAGTGACAGGACCATCGGGTCCGTGACTGGGAAACTGGTGCGAATAATGATTCTGGTGGTAGTTGTGATTGCTATTATGGTTATGATGATTATGCAAGGAATTGTGGTAATGGTGGGAATGGTGACCATGAAAGCCATCGCCGGAATTTAGTGTGTTTGCCGACACAGCGTGCAGAATGGAGTCAGCTATCGTGTCCTGTTCCTGAGCCAAACAATCCATAAAGTCACTGTTTTTTAGGACAGATAAAAGAAAAGCATTTTTTTCGATTAATAATTACAATTTAAAAAGAATAATAATAATACAAATAACTAATAAAGAATTACTACTATTACTACTACTACTACTACTACTACTACAACTACTGGTATTATTATTATTATTATTATTATTATTATTATTATTATTAATAGTAGTAGTAGTAGAAGTAGTACTAACCTCAATGCTGCCACTGTCAATACTACTACTACTACTACTAAAACTACTGGTACTACAACTGCAACAGCCACTCAAAATATTACTACTACTACTAATAATAATAATAATAATAATAATCATCATCATAAACATAAGCATATGAAAAATATAAGTTTTCATTATCAAATAATCATGAAACATTAACGATAAAACGTGAATAATTTATAAGATAATTTGCATTTAGACTAAGTGTTAGTTGGTGATGTAAAAATTGGCGTGCTATTCAAATAAAGAGCGGTGATTTGGAAAAAGACCACCGACGTGTCGAACGAACTACCATTTGATGAATATAGAGATGAATTGTGGGCGAGTTTGCAATAACTTTTTCATCAGACAAAAGAGTCTACTAACAACGGTGGAACGATTAATGATTGGAGGGAAGGCTCTGCCCGAACGACACGCAGAAACGAGACAATTTAGTTCTCATAAAATGTATACTCTAGACAGAGAAAACTTAGACGATGCAGTTCAAACACTACCAGTGTAACATAAATATTAATATCTGTTAATCGTTTTCTGCTATATAATCAATAAGTACACAGTTATTTGTGGGCTGAAAATGAACACTAAATAGCCTAACCTCTTCTCATTAGCTTGTCTATTAAGAGAAATTCTAACAAAACAAAGGCATCACCAGAATAGCCCAACGAACTGTAAAGGCATGCAAGCTAGCCAACCAATCTCCAGTGATAGAACCAGTCTGTTTTGACAAAACGTTCATGCCAGAGAGCATGGCATCTAAAAGAGTAGACTGCAATAGACCACGATTCGATACGATATCACGAAATTTCTCGCAGAACATACAATAAGCACGTGAACATCATTCCGGAAGGCCAATACTACTACTACTACTACTACTACTACTACTACTACTACTACTACTACTACTACTACTACTACTACTACTACTACTACTACTACTACTACTACTACTACTACTACTACTACTACTACTACTACTACTACTACTACTACTACTACTACTACTACTACTACTACTACTACTACTACTACTACTACTACTACTACTACTACTACTACTACTACTACTACTACTACTACTACTACTACTACCACCACCACCACCACCACCATCGAAAATAATTAATGGTAGGTTCGTAATCGGGACTTGATTGTTCAAGGTGTTGGTGATAGTTAGTCTAAAGAGGCTGAAAATATTGAGCCTAAATTGTCATTAGCTCAATATCGGAAGAATATCTCGCGTAGAAATGAAACTTACATGAGGCATTAAACAATTCTACAAATCAAGTTAACGAGCTTCAGATGAACACCAATCCTATTGCATCTAACCAGACGCACAGTATATAAAACCCCCGGTTAGTAACACAGAATGATGCGTTTTGGCCGTCCATGATCATCATCAGAGCACGAGGGTAAACTGACAAGCGCGGATAAAACCACAATTTATATATAATGCCGAGAAAATAAGATATCTGACCCTCACCTCTAGTAGTCTTGCATATGGTGTACATGACTGAAAATGATGGTTGCACAATTTATATGCAATCACGAATATAATAAATTTTGCGCTCTCACCACATGTTTATAAGTTATACAATTAAGCACAACCTATAAATAAATTTAAGTTTGATCCTAGTTATCCAGTTTGCTTTCGTACTCTGATGACGATCATGGAAGGTCGAAACGCGTCACTTCGTGTGACTGGTGGTACGTTTTGCAATTTGGGCAATTGATTAGATAAATGAGATTTTTTATAAACTCAATCTCGAAAACTTTATTCGAAGAATTATATGAGGCATATAGCGAAATTAGTAGCACAAAATTGTTGAATCTTGGCTGGATGGTAAGTATAATGCACACGAAGGAACTATAAAGTTTCGTCGAAATCACATCAGAAACAACATTGAAATTACTTAACTGCAAAACTAGTTAAAAATAAATAATAATATATCACTCGATTGAGCAAACGACCCTTATGTTTAAATGGCATACCTTCTTAAATTATTAGGTATAACGTACATATGCATGCATATAGGCATTTATGTATTTGTATGTATAATTGTATGTATATATATATATATATATATATATATATATATATATATGAATATAAAAATATATATGCATGTGTGTATATATAAATTTATGTATGTCAGTATATATGAATTTATGTGTGCATGTATATATATACTTTACTTTACTTTACTGCGGCTGAATCCTTTTGGAGGATAAGCCGGCTCCTTCATGGAGTTTCTTGGGAATTTGGTACAAGTGGTGTCCCCTCACCACTCGGCTGTTTGATTAAAGACGCACCTCTAGCCTTTGCACATCCAAGCGCAGTCTGCAAGGCATCAGTAAGTTGCATGGTTGCCGGTGGCTGTTGAGAGCTCATTCGCCAGTCGGAAGTACGGGGTACTGTCCAGGAGTCCATGTAATCCTGTGGCTGTCGAACCCTTTTATGGTGGGGAACACGCCGAGTCATGGTGCCGTCGTCGGGCTCATGTGGTATTTTATAGGAGATTGCCGGTCGGAAATCCACCACGCCCTGGTAGGAATTTATGTATGTTTATACACAATTTTATGTATTTACGTAAGTATATGCATGTATGTATGTATGAATACATCTAGATAGGTATATATGAATTTATGTGTGCATGTAGGTATATATGCCTGAATATAGGAATTCATGTATGTGTATGCATGATTATATGTATATGTGTATGTATGTATGAATGTATATAGGTAGGTATATATTTATATATGTGTGAATGTAGGTATATATGCGTGCATGTATGCATTTATGTACGTGTATGTATAAATATATGTATTTATGTGCATCATCGTCATCATCACAAACAGAAATACAACAGCAGTTAGTAATTTATGCGTCACGGCCACATAGCCATGAGAGAATGAAGAATATATTGAGCAAACTAAAAATTTAGAACAAAAATTTACTAAATGAGAACGGTTTATGAAGGGAAGGAAAAAGTTTAAATTTGTATACCTAGTACACCGAAACGATGCAAAAACACATTTAGGCCAAATTCACTTTAAGACAGTGTGACATCGGCAGTTCAGCTTCCTTGTGGTTTTCACCACATAGCTTCATAGACCAGACGAAACCTCGCCAGTCAACTCAATCCTGCTACGCAACGAATGTTAAAATGAATCCACTTGAAATGCGCAACAAGATCGCCATTTGGCTCGGTTCGATGCCAATCGCGCAGAGTTGCATACCAAGAACTATGGTGTTCACGTGGAATCACCCTGGTGGACAAACAGTGCCCATACTGCCTATTTTCATTGTGATTCATTTAAGAGAACTCTTTCCCGTCTAAATCTTTCCATTTTCCCTTTTTGCGTCAACTTCGCGCTGACTTAGAGAACAGTGCTCTATCGGGCAACTGAGGGAGCCATATTTGTTGGCCTAACGAGAAGCGCTTGTTGGTGGATTCAAAAAACACACTCAGGGGGGACAGCGTTGCTTATAAAACAACTATGGTCTAGGTTTAAAGTTTCATTAACTTATACTGGCGTTTATCAATAAACTGTGAACGTTGAAGAAGGCTATTTTCACATTTTCTATTCACCTCGTCACTTGTTTTGCCATAGTTACCGATATAGCTATCAAAAATGTAAACTTGTCGATTACATGCAGAGCATTGCGAAACCACAGAGCTGAACTGAATGCTGGGTGGTCGTGTAATTGAGGGTGCGCATTTCAAAACGAAAGAAAGGGATGAACGACGATCAGTGCATTCAAGGTCGCCTGAGTAGAATTTCAGGTGTTGAACAATTATGAAATGTCGTGTGCACTGTCGAGATTGATTAATCTACTGTCGGAGAGAAACTTCAAGTCTGTATACTGAACTTACGGAAGAGTACAGTTCATGAAGTCTATTACAAAAGTACACTAAAATTGAAAAACTGGAAAACATTGACGGACACCATCGCTATTGATAACGCCAAGGTGTAGTCAAACCGAAATCAAGGCTTTACATGAAACGAGATGATGGTTGCATCCCGTTAGACCCGGCAAGATTCATACCACCATTATCCGGCTGACTCAACCAGTATCCACCGATCGTCAGGCCGGAAATTGGCATCCATGTAGGCATGCACGTGCACATATACGAATGAGTGTAAGTGGAACAGTAAGAAATTTGAACAATCGAACCGTTAAATACTCGAAACGACAACATGTGGACAAAACACAAACACAAAAGTAAGCAAATCACTAAATGGAGTCATAGAGTTGCAACAATCAAATACGAGTAGAAAAATATGACGACATACGTTATGCCCGGATGAAGTGGCTTCTTCTTATCTCTACGATATAGACGCGTAAACTCGTCGTGTCTGGCCGTTTTCTTCCAGAGGTAGTAAAAGTGTACAAGCTCCGGTACAGATTTATGTCGTAACTATAAGAAATAATAATAATAATAATTTAAACCAAAATTATAATACAAATAGGTCAGTAAATAAATGAATAATTAGTCATTTAAATTGAAAAACAAACTTTGTAATGTAGCATAATTTTATTACAAAGCAGGTCTGTACAACACAAATAAAAAATGGCCACTTATTTTAAGAACTCAACTTGACTGAAAAATATTGTAATTTACATACAAAAATATGAAAACCAAAGGAGAATAATTAAATGAACATTGTTTGCGCGGTAACAACAGTTGGTTTAATCGAGTTTGCGATCTTGATACAAACACCTGTCCCCTTATGTACATACACCTGTCAGAATAAACTAAACGGAAAACTGACCAACGAGGATCAAGCTGCAATGAATAATGTATGAAAAGTCAGATATGAACCTCTCGCACCTAAAAATCTCACAGACATTGAGATAATTTTAACAATTGTCCTATTTTAAATGTCATTCTAGTGCTTTTGTCGATAAATTGCCTAAACACTTCTTTATTGTATTGCCTATTTATATGTGTGGCGAAAGCTGCAAACAGTCAATGTTTGTGACCGCATAGAAATTGTATGCAAGACTACTTGAGGTGAGAGCCGCATATCTAATTTTACTTTCCATATATGTGCATTGCGATTTGATCCTCGCTAGTCAGTTTGCCGTCGTGTTCTGACGATGATCATAGAAGGTCGAAACGCGTCAGTGCGTGCGGCTGACGGTTGTTTTGCGATGTTGTTCGACAACTGGTTAAATACAATGGGATTGGTGTTTACTTTAAGCTCGCAAACTTGATTTGAAGAATTGTTACCACCACCCGCGCAATCATTGATTGTTTAATTGTATTACCTATATATTTCGATCTTACTTTTGCGACTATCGATTGAAACTTGTTTACAATCTACTCCCCACAACGCAAGCACAGAACATCGCACGCATCATATGTGCTCAGGAGTTACACTCTTTAAAACGAGTTTTGGTAGCTAACTGACTACTACTACAATGCAGCATCACATCGGCACACCGTACAGATAATTCTCTGCCACATAATCGTGAAACTACTAGCCGCGTGTTGGCTGGAAGAGAAAACTATGTGGTTCATTCCTAGTGGAGGGTTGCAAATGCGTTGGTCTGACATCTCCTAATTCACATGCGTGATATGAGAAACTCTAGCACCGTGGGAGCCTCACCAGTTTGGCCCAACTAGCTATAAAGCCACAGAAATCATAGCAGCAATGCCCAGACTACAATTATGTATTACTGTCTAAGTTAAATTGAAACTATAATATGGTTCGAATTATAATACACCAACGATTCTCTACCGCATAGTCATGAAACGCTTACCTGCATATTGGTTGTAAGAGAAAGCTAGGTTGTTCAAATCAAGCATATTTAATTCTGTTTTGTAGTAGTGTATTAGTTTCGTTCTGCTGAACCAAACTCCCAACAACATCGAGTGTAACCAGGCTTTGGTCTCTTTTCTCTTTCGTTAATATGTAATGTGAACCAATATCTAGTTGAAAATTTTACACAATCATTTCTCTATTTCCATTACTAATGCACAAGAATGGTTCAACTCAAAGTTATGCATGACTTTCTATTTTGAATGCTTCAATAGCTAAGTATATCAGATAGCAACGAAAGTAAACAAGAAATACTGTATGTGGTGATCAATTAAAAGAGAAATAGCGCGTTGAAGGAGCATATATTTATATATATATATATATATATATATATATATATATATATATATATATATATATATATATATATATATAGAGAGAGAGAGAGAGAGAGAGGAGAGAGTTTCATACATTTATTTTTATGGCAGATTATTGATTTAAAATAATTAGTGTTTTGCTCAATTACCTGATATTTGTTGTTTCAAACAAGGTTTTTGGATAAATTTCCTTCTCTGATTTATACTATGCATAGTATATACTGACAAATATATAAGCATAAAAGGATCAGTTTTTATGCCAGGCTCGAAAACTAGATTTAAATAATTATTATCACCGCCCGCGCAATCAATTATCGTTTAATTATTAAATTAAGAATTTATTTCACCCTCCACATTTTAATTTTGAATTTTCGGCACTCAATTCCAGGCGCCTTTCGCCAAAGTTCGTTCATCACCTCACATATAGCCAAGTATTAACACACTTGGCAAATTTCGTTCAAACAATTTCAAGTATACTTACTAGCAGATCTCATAACAATTCATGACGTTTCACTATATAGATGCGTGTCTATAGCCGTAAGGCATAAAATTAAATATAATTACCTGCACGTGAACGCTTATCAAAGTAAAACTACAGTGATTTCATGTCACATCTAATAATTCAATTTTTTCTTGACCTATGAAATGAAATAATAAAACATAACAGTAGGTAGGCGAGGGAGACAATAAAACGATATTCTTTCGTAGATTATTGATTTGCACTACCAGTTTCGCAAAAATCCAAGTACGCATCGAGTTTGTCTTCATGATGGCTTGGAACTGATTCATCCCTTTCCCCAGAAGGCTTCAACATCATTTCTACTAACGAGAGGAAATGAGGTATGATTTAGTCCTCGTTAACTGGCAACGTTTCGGAGCGGAATTTCCCGTTCCATCATCAGGCTTCCAATCACAAACAAAGTAACAATGCTCATAGTAACAGATTTAAGCAAATGTGATAACCTCGTTCCGAAATGGGGATCAACCGGATCTTTGCGAAACTGATAGTGGAAAGCGACAACCCACGAAGAAAATCGTGGATACTCGAAATATGACGTTCGCACCGCGCAATCAATCAAGAGAAATACACAAATAGAAAACTAAGAATAGGTAAATGAGCAAATATTACAATAATGCGCGTAATTCAGATATGCAATTAAAAAAATGAAATTCCAACCAAACGAGAGATCATGGGAATATTGGAAGGGAAGGTGAAATCGAGTATAAAAGTTCATTGATAAGAGTAATCTCCAAAACGGACCTAGGTTAATAGACATAATAAGACAACAATAAATAAATAATTTAATTATGAAATAATCACAGTCACAGAAAACACATTTCATTCACGACAAAATCGAGCAGTAACAAACCTTCGTTTCATGAATTTGGCGGAAGTCCTTGTTGTATAGAACGAAGCCTTTTTCAAAAGCCTGACACTCTTCTTCCGTCCACGTGTTTATGTAACTAGGAATTTCTGAAAATAAAAAAGCGGTCAACAATAAGCAAGCAACAGACGCATTGGATCAATTCGTCATCTTAAAACTATGTCTATTATAAAGAAAACTCATATTAATCAATGTGGTTTTAAAATAACAAGTTGACTTGAAATACAATTTAACAATAATTGATTGCACAGGTGGTGGAAACAATTCTTTAAATCAAGTTTGCGAGCTTGAAGTAAACACCAATCCCATTGTATTTAACCATCGGTGGTAGTTCTGTTATGTTGTCCGACGACTGGTTAAATACAATGGGATTGGTGTTTATTTCAAGCTCGCAAACTTGATTTAAAGAATTGTCTTGAAATAATTTATTGTACATGTAGGACAGAGAGTTTGTCTCTGTGCCCCAAATATGTTATATGACAATACCGACGAAGACTGACGTATTACAGCAGCATCGTTCACACAAAAAGTGGCCTGCATATGAAAAAATAGCACCGTTTGATGACAGTTTCCTAAACTACTAACGAAATAAAGGCAAATCAAGTTTGAGAGGTCAAAGTTAACTAGTGAAAAAATTTTACATTAATTTCACACATACATAAACAAAGATCTAGATCCGCCCAACAATGTATTCCAGAAAGGTTTATGCTAATAAAACAGAATTAACTATGCCTCTCCACCGGAGCCTGTTTGTCACTTGACTTCATAGATTTTCGCCAAATTCAAGTGTCCCTTTATTAGTGAGGACACGGATCGGCGTGACCAACTGACAAATATTGCGAGAAACGGTATCCAGCAACGAGAATGCTGGTCCACCGCTTACGCGATTTGAGCCACTCACCGGAGTTGCCTCTGTAGTCTGACGAGTAGGATTCGCAAGCAGCCTTCTCAAAGAGTGCCCAAACCAACACAAATGGTATGTCTCAACACAATTTATGGTCAAAACTCTGCTAAAGTTGAATCAGTCCGCATCCATCATTCTTCATGACTCCTTCCGAGGATAACCGTAATGACCACATTTGATGCCGAATAAAGCAACCTGATTTCATAATTAAACGAGCATTGGTTGCGCGGGCGGTGATAACAATTATTTAAATCAAGGTTGCCAACATCATATAAGCAACAGTCCATTTATATACATACATTTGGTAGTATAAACTATGCATTGTCTAATGTTGAAAAGGCAAATCATCTAGAAGACGGGTGTGATCCTTACTGGGAACTCTTCACGTACTTCCCGTGGCAAATTCTGGACAGTGCGTGAAGAGTTCCCAATAAGGATCAAACCGGCCTACCGAATGAATTGCCTGTTCTACATTATACGATGTTTAGTTTATACTACCAAATGTATGTATGAAATTTGACTGGTGTTCATATCAAGATCAAAACCTTGATTGGACAACACAACAGCAGACATATTCGTATTTGAGACGGATCCAGACCTATAAAGCTCTGCATTAAGCTCTTACAGTTCCTTTTGCACCTTTATTGCCCCGAATTTGAAAAATCCAAATGTAGGACACCGGCTTTTTGATGACCAAGCGGTCCCTCATGAGACTTCATCAAATATTAGATTTTGTCGACCTCGTAATAAGGTTAAGAAGCTATTTCTTCCCTAACCAAAAATTTGCACCGAGTGCCAAACTGAGACAGACCAGCGTTCTGCACAAGAGTCAATGAATAAAAAAGTCCTTGGGTTTAAGTAGTACAAAAAACGGCAGACTACAGGGAACACACTTTGCGTGTCCCAGTCGTTATTTGGTACGGCATTTTATTGCTTCTAACATCAGAACAGACGAATCCAAAAGACATGTCTGAAGGGTTTAACGTAGCATTCATGAATACAAAAAACAAAAAACAAAAAACATACATACCTATATAAATACCCACATAAACGGAGATCCAGGTCTTCTTCGTGTGCGGCTTCGAATAAGCCTATGCCAATAAAGCCTAACTAGCCAGACCTCCACACTGGACAGTTTACTGATAACATAAGAACTATTTCTGCCCTTTTAAGTGTTTATTGTTTAATGAGGTTGCGGTGCAACATTTTAACGTATTACGGTTTTTTAATTATTCTTTGACGATTATTCGATAAGTTTGGTCTTCTCTTGAATCGCAAGAGCCTTCCACTCGGGTAGCTCCAAGTATAGGCTTATCCGCAGTTCGTTTTTTGATATATATATATATATATAAATTTTATTAAGAAGAGAAACCTTATTTAATAGCCAAGTGTATGTTTATTATGGATAATTGACCGGTTTATCTCGAGAATACTGAACTACACATTAAAATCTTTCAATTATATACAGTTTGGCTTTCCATTCGATTAAGTGAATGACAATTAGACTTATTTTAAATTTTTAAAAGATGAATCTCGTTGCGCAGTGCTGTCCCGTCTTGTTGTGGATTTGACCGCATTTTTCTTGTGCGGGACAATTCATAGCACTCTTAGGTCGGTAAAATCTTGAATTTTAATCATTTTCAGGTGATGTAATTTTGACCTCAATTGACGGGTTCTCACTTGTTCCTTCTTTTTTAAATTTCACTTCTATTTCTTTCTGGTGCTTTATTGCGAGTTGATTTGTGTGTATGTATGTATGTATGTATGTGTGTGTGTGTGTGTGGACGTCATTCCAATTCTATTACAGAGTGATGTTTGAGATCTGGTTATTCTTGTATTGATTGACTGACTAAGTATTGACCAGATGTTCGCTTCGTCGGCTATTACGCGTACGATTCTTTTTCCCCGTAACGTACATTCGTATCACACTTTTCTTCAGTTCTGTTCCCTTGGTAACAGCGCAGAGAGAGAGAGCACAATGCAGTGCTGATAGGTCATATTGGCGTATGCAATTTCTGTCATTGTTAATAATGATAATGGTGTTTGCGCAGCTGCTTTTATTTCCGTGTTTTTTAGCTAATCCGATCGAGTGTTTGTTGACGCTGGTCTAATTGGTGCTCGGAACTCGCCTAGATGCACTGTTGGTTTATGCGATGCGTAGCCAGGCGAGTAGGATAACATGTTGGTGCAATTTTTGACTGCTTAAGCTGAGTGCTCCTCTTTATATTTAAAACGTTTCGTAAAAAGGCTTAATAGTTTTCGGAATCTGTTTTGTGCAGAGCTGAAAAGGTCTTCAAATTGGCTGGGTGCCTCGTTTCACGAATATGCTGACTTTCCTTACGCTGCACGGAATCTTTTAATCAATTTATGCAGTAAATATTGTGGAATCCTGTTCCTCAATTGCCTTTTTTCGTATGTCCAATATTTATGCTACCATACAAAAGAACTTGTAGACAATGAAGGATTTGGATAGCATTGACATCTTTTTTGGCAGCCAACCTCGTTATTCTCGGTGTGCTGAAAGTGATACTAACTTGTACCTATAGATCATTCGCCATAGTTATCCGATTTAACCACCAGACGATTGTTGAAGTCGGTAGGTCGCCTCAAAATCGTAAATTTAGAGAGGAATTTGATGGCATCCTCTGCAGTACAAATCTGACGTACTATTTTTCCATCCACGAACCGCTCCGGGCAGTTGTTTATAATCCAAAGTTTCCTTATGTTTTTATATATATATATATATATATATATATATATATATATATATATATATATATATGCAAGCACATAAAATGGAAGAGCTAAGAGGCAGCTAATAAGTAGAATACATCAACACCATCCGCCATATCAAAAGAGGAGTAGCACCACTTACAGGCATTCATTGCTGAGCATATACTCCAAACAGAACACAAAGAAAGCACAACTTCTCCACTTTTAGAAAGCGAGGTCAGAAAAAATGCACAAACATTTATGAAGCTCTACACACACACACACACACACACACACACACACACACGTATTTATAATTATATATATATATATATATATATATATATATATATATATATAAATCATTTTCTGCCCTAGAATATGGAAACAGCACGTATATTCACCAAGCACACAAATTCCACACGTGCAAACGCCACCAAACGCAACCATTAACAACAACAAGAGAGGAAACAATACAACCAAATGTAAAATCGAACAGGCAATAAGTACATGTGACAGGAAGCAAGAAGAATCTACGAGCATCGCAAGCAACAGAAGATATTTAAATATAAAAAAAACACGCACGAGAAACAAATATACTTATTTTTCTCAAACAGAGGGTATGCTAAAACTAGACAAAACAAATGACCGGATTTCCGACAACTAGAAAACAATTTACATCAACAGACACCCTTTACAGATCTTCTTCAAATCAAGTTTGCGAGCTTGAAGTAAAGCACTAATCCCGTTGTAGTTAGCCCGTCGTCTAACAACAACTCACGCGTTTCGACCTTCCATGATCATCATCAGAGCACGACGGCCGATCGTACATGGGCTAACGGGGCTATGGCGGTGGTGTCACCAGGGCGTGGTGAATTTCCGACCGGCAATCGGATCTCCTATAAAATACCACATGAGCCCGACGACGGCACCATGACTCGGCGTATGTTCCCCGCCACAAAAGGGTTCAACAGCCACAGGATTACATGGACTCCTGGACAGTACCCCGTACTTCCGAATGGCGAATGAGCTCTCAACAGCCACCGGCAACCATGCAACTTACTGCTGCCTTGCAGACTGCGCTTGGATGTGCAAAGGCTAGAGGTGCGTCCTCGATCAAAAAGCCGAGTGGTGAGGGGACACCACTTGTACCAAATTCCCAAGAAACTCCATGAAATTGGAGCCGGCTTATCCTCCAAAAGGAGTCAGCCGCAGTAAAGTAAGTAAAGTAACGACGGCAAACTGACTAGCGAGGATCAAACCGCAATGCATATATATGAAAAGCAAAATTAGATATGCGGCTCTCATCTCTAGTAGTCTCGCATACATTGTATTTGACTGGAAATGTCGGCTGCACACTTTCTATGCAGTCACGAACATTACTTCTCTTGCAGCTTTGTCATATATATATATATATATATATATGTATATATATATATATATATATATATATATATATATATATAGGTAATAAAATTAAACAATAATTGACGTATGTGAGTGGCGGTAAATATTTAGTAAATCAAAACTCGACAATGCAAACTCTAATCATTCACACAGGTGGAATATATCATAATACCTAAAGAAAACTTTCGTTCATTCATTTGAAAAACTTAACGTATATACATACATACATACATACATACAAGCATATATATATAGCATATATATATATATATATATATATATATATATATATATATATATATGTTTTGGTGTGTGTATGTGTAACAGTGAACAATGCGCAAAATGGTTAATTTCTAAGCCATCAAAACAATGTATATATATATATATATATATATATATATATATATATATATATATATATATAACTTCTGCCGTGGCAATTTAATGAACACGAAATCTATTTGGTTGATGAATTGCATGTGCGATTTTATACCATGCCTAGGTTGTACCGAGAATATATGCGTAATCGATTCCTGCCATTATACTTTAATTTAAAGCAAAGCACAAAGACAATAGTATTAAATAAAATAGAGCAGAAACGACTAACCAAGTGGGGAGACTGTCTGGAACTGCAAACGTTGCAAGGCTTCATCCACGTCATAGTTGCTTTGCAACAACAAGAATAGGGCCTAAAAGCAAAGGCACACACAAAGGAAGATACATCAAAAGACATAAAAATACATAAAACAATAATAAACGTTTACTCCAGTATGTACCTACTGGTACTGACAAGATTAATAATGGCATTAGCGGTTCATAAGAAATAAAGCCATCCATGTGATAACCAAGTCGGCCGGATTAGCCAAAGCTAATGATTTAAAACCTTGCTGAATTTCATACTCTCCTTGAAAAGCGACGAGAAAGTTGACTGACCAAACCTCTGTTGCACAAGGGAAGATTTCTCGCATTTTTACGCGCATTACGATTTTCGGTAAATACTCAAGAGTTGCGAATGCCTTTGATTAATTAACTTTGAGTAATATCGCGCATGCAATAGCCAATTAAAGTATAATGACAGGATTTTCTTTAACACGCGTTATCAATATAAACCAAACATATGCAATTTATTGAGTAGACTGGTTTCAACCCCATTAGGCATTCACTAAGTGTGTGCCGCAATTGCAGCGACAAGAGCTCAAACCAGAGTCTTGTACTCATCCACTGCACTATTCACACCGTGCACTAAATGCAATTTACTGTTGTATAAAAACTTGGGTTTTCTGGACGGTATTGTCTTCAAGTAAAGCGTGTTTCGCAACGCTTTCGACCAATAGTTCAAATGGCCACCCCAAATCTGTTATCATAAAACAGACATTATGTCACCTGTGGAAATGGTATCGAATTATATATATTAGCAGAGTTAATTTCGATATTCGATCGCGTTAACTAGTGACGGAGAAAACTACATGGAAACGGCATCGCCAACATCGCTCTTCATTGACGTTTACTTGGCCTAGTGTGTTGTGTAGGAACGGCGACAAAAGCGGCAGGGAGTACACCATGTTTACGATGACTTGAATTAAACTGCGATACTGCGCAGGTGGCACTTGACAGATGCCTTCCTGTATTTCGACCTGTTGATATATATATATATATATATATATATATATATATATATATATATATATATATATAGTTGATCGCAAATCATCAACACATCTAGCACCATGTAGACCGTCCATTTGTACTATAGATTTTTCTGATCTTTACTCTCTTGGATCATGGTCAGCCTCAAAATAAATCGCGAAACAACTGTAACACTTTAGAAAGGCAATTGTGGTGATCTCGTTGAAGCTGTTAGATATATTTTGAAGGGTTGCACAGTGCGGGCGTCACATTGATAATTACCAGGATTGGCGCCATTTGATTAAATCTGCTATTGTGAGCATTCTGACCGTGTGTGTGAGAGAGAGAGTGATTAGAGAACTGATGATGGAATGGAAAATGTCGATCCGAAACGTCGCCAGTCACTGAAAATTAGATCTTACTTCATTTTCAGTGATTAGTGTGAACGACGTTGAAGCCTTCGGATGAAAGGGACAAATCAACACCCAGCCATCACGAAGACGAACTCCATGCATACTTGGAAATTGGGATCAATCGGATCCTAGCTAAACGGATCGTTCAAGCTGGCCTGTTTATATTTCGCATAAGAACTCCACGTTAGAGGACAAAATATTTTAAAACTATAAACAAGCATATCCGTTTTAACGGATTTACCACGTTCGTTTTCCTTATGCGTGGCTATTGTGCTGCGAGCTACACTGAGCCCGACGATGTTCCTACAAAACTGAGGATCGAGACGTACGACCAGAATCTACAATATCGAGTGTACCTCACGTTCCGGTGAATAGAATACATCGTGCTCCAAGCGGTGATGGGTACTCCGTCGTCTGAAGATCACAAATACCACGTGTGCCTCAATACCGCATGATAGACCACTACGATCAATCATGTTGCATCGATTAGAATTACCGCTTCATAATTAATGTGAAATTAGAGTAGAACGACTTACATCTTGATTATGTATGCTGATAGATATTGTATCTAGTCTAAGTTTTTGTCGACCATTTTACATGATATTTTAAGAAAAACAAACAAATATGGCTGCGGAACTGAACACGAAAGTCATTAGCCTAAAGTTAAAGCAGCTTAGAATTTGGCATGTGTGCTCGTGTTCGAGAAATGGAGACTAGATAGAGGATTTTTATGATTGGCTATTGTTTGCATGTTAAGCATGTTCATTAATTCTATTTTCACGCGTCTGTTGCGATTACTGCCTTTTTCACAGACATGCAAGTGTAAAATGAAATAATTGGTTTCATATATATATATATATATATATATATATATATATATAATAGTATTCTATTATGATAGTCTAGAAGTAAAAACTAAAACAGAAAACGCGATCACCTTCTTTGATATCGCATCACTAACCGTCTAAATTTTTATTCATTAATTAGGTAAGTAAATGAGAGATAAAATACAAGGAGTGAATAGACTGTCTTGTTTTAAAAATGCCAAAATATTTAAAATATTTTTTAATCATTAATTATTTAATGAGATATTAGGCGTAAATAAATTCTTCAAGAATAAGGTTTCTACGATAGAGACAATATTGCTAGCCAATGGAAATTGAGCATTCAAAATGAGATAAATTTAAGTAATAAGAACTAGCAATTTCAAAAATTAGATGCATATTTGTTGCGAGTGAGGTGAAAGCAATTTTTTAAATGAACGTTGAGATCCTGATTATATACATACATTTGTCAGTATAGCCTATATAGACTAGAGTTTAGTGCTCAGGTTCGAGCCCTGTCCGCGGCAAATTCTGGACAGTACTTGACAGTTCCCAATAAGGACGACACCGGTCTACTGGATGAATGGCTTTTCCTACACTATACAATTCTTATGTTTTAATAACAATTGTAGGTATATAATGGGATTGGTATTTATATCAAGAACGAAACTTGGATTTAAATAACTCCAAGAATTTTAATAGTTGGTCAATATAAACGAACATTATTATGCTGTTATTGATTTCACATTTTTTACTTCCAGCATGGTCACTTGTGAAGAATTCACTGCTAAAGTAAATGTAGAGAAGCTTGTAATAACTTCGACTAAAGTATGGATAACACTCAGTAATAATGAATCGGCTAAAGAACAATGGAGCAATATGCGATGATTCAACAATCGTTGAATACTACAATATTGGTCACACCTCGAAAATACAGCAGGGTCGCTTCGGCAGCCTGCATTACCTTCGCTGCAGTTAATGCAGTGAAGAGAAATGCAATCGAGACGGCAGTGGTTAATGCTCTACTGAAGCCAAAGTATGACAATCCATTACGCCATGAGGAAAACAAGGAATGTGCTCAAAATTTGAAAATACGTTATGATGCTTCATTTGAATCTGCCGATGACATTCGGCATACTTCCTCCTGACGTATACGCGCCAGAGAGGAAATGTAAAAAGGTTACTCGAGACTCTGCCAACTTCTCACCGGAACATACTCTTGGCCGCTATATGCTCAGATGACTCCACGACGTGTAGCAAAGCAACGATTATTTGTCACGACATCAGACTCAACTGAAGCCCACAGAACGGAGAACTGACTTCCGTTTAAATATATGCCTATTGAACAAGCAAGAGAATATTTATGCTTAAATAATTACCGCATCATCATCGACAGTCCGATCGGCGGGCAACAGACAGGTTGGACTAGTAGCCGCAACTGCCTGAGCATAATTTCGCTGAAAAGAAGTGACCATATGTTCCGGCAGATGCCCCGGCTGCCAAAGTAGACTAGATCTGTCGTTAAACTGGCCATCAGCCTCGTTGCCGCTCGTGGTGTCCACAGATGAGCTACTAGATGCCGACCCATGTACACCAGTGCGCTTATATGCATCAGTCTCATCAGCGGAAGCCGCACTGCGTGCACTGCCAACGATTGCCTCAACTCCATACGACGGGTTTGAGGTGGCGCTATGTTGACAGCTAGAATTCAATGTTGTGCGGAGATTTGGCACCTGTGCCTGATACTCGTCTCCAATACGGATTTCCTACAAGTCATGAAAAAGAGCGAAATATTTGTAGGCTAGAAAACTGTATATTTTGAAACTAAATAGCATTTTTAGTAGAGAATTTCATTTTAAAATTTTGCAGTTTTATGGAGAGTATTGTGCAGCTCGTAACAGCTTGTCAAGATTCAAAAGAAAACGAATATAATAAAGCAATTAACGATTTATCGTTCAATGGTTTCCCAGAAAATTAATTGAATCAATTATTAAAGAGTAATTAAACAGAAACAGACGTATTACGGGCCATTTAAAGGGGATGCAGTTTCCCGAATGGCACAAAAGAAAGTTGAAGCAGCATTAACACGCACATTTAATGCAGCCAAACTACGAGTGTTATTCAGGGTAACACACTTGCCTTTACCAGCAATCAAAGAGAAACAGCCGTTAATGTCGATATCAAATATTATTTACCAACATACATGCGCAAATTGTCGATCAACTTACGTAGGCCGATCGACCAGACGGTTAATTACTCGAATGAGTAAAAATTGTGAGTTGAACGCCTGTTTTAAATCAAATTGTGAATACCCGTCTGCAATTGCGCAACACATCATCGAAACATCACACGTATGTCCTCCAGACGTAGCATTCAAAATAATTACTAAATGTAATTAACAAAAGGGAGCTAGCCACATACGAAGGCTTATGGATAAACAAATTGCAGCCGGATTTATGCAAGCAGTAGAAGCATGTTCAGGCATTGAGCTTGAACTGGAAGTGATGTGCGCAATTGATTGGTTTCCGTTTCTTCAAACTCTCTATGTTTACATATTTCAATCTATCTTGTTTTGCTTTCCAAATTATATATAAAGATATGTGTTCATTAGCAAATACTTCAGGAAATAATTAGAATTAAATGTTTCTTGTATCGATAAAATTTCTGTTTGTTTCAAATATAGAAGGGTACAATGAAATGTAATTAAAGTCAATATTTCAATAGGATATATATATATATATATATATATATATATATATATATATATATATATATATATAATGAAGAAAAATAAAAATTTAAACAGGCAAAAAGTTAAATAAGAAGCGGACTAACAATATGATTTTGTGCTCTCATAATCCAGGCCGCAGTTTGATATCTAAAGCGCATCATAAATTACAAATTGATTTCTGCTATTACAATTGGTAATTATTTTAGTTAACTATGCCCAACGGTATATACGTCTGGTTGTGTGTGTTTGTCTATAACTGTAAAGTAATCAATTGAATATAATTAACTGCATGTGTACTTTCTTATAGATGAAACTAAAGCGACTAATGTCAATTCTTCTTCACGCACATCATGTTTATTATATTACACACACTTTGTTAAATGATGTATTAGCCAACAACTTTCATGGTGAGGAAGGGAGCAAGAAACTGTAAATACACACGGTGCCAAATCCTGCCAGGGTAAATACTCGAGAGTTAGCAAAATAATGTGCTTAACTAAGATGAGTTATAATAAATGAGGGTCAGAAAATAATATATTTCACGTAAATTTCTTTCAATAAGTGTTACACTCTGCTAAGGATCCATCTAATTAAGGTAAAACAGGAATAACGGATGAAATTATAAGATAATCTTAAAATTAATCAAGAGACTGTTGATTACTCTTTCCACGCCCTGTGAAATGTAATATTAAGCCGACGTTCTTACTCTGTCGTTTGAACGAGTTTCGGATAATAATTCATGCAATCGTCTCTTCCTACTAGTATTCATTGCTTAACTCGTAATCAGGCTTGGTGACTTTTCTACGGCTGTTTTATTGATTATGCCATGTCTCAATTAAATTTTGATGGATTCCCTAATTGATCATGACCACATATTGATACGTGTCTAGAACAAACCCAGTTAATTATATGTTCCAATTATGACGTGCAAGATCTGGTCTGGTTAACATGTGCATATACGTATGCAGTCATAAGTCCCATCTTCTAGCATTAATTTGGCGCATAGTCTCACCCATGTACATGACGTTATGTAACTACATACACACACGGTGTATCTAACGGTTCAATTTTCTCTTTTTGGTTGGGAAGTTTAGTGTTTGTGCAAGGGATTGTTTTAAAATTGGCCGTATATTGTACTTAGTGTTACCGTTTTTATTTCAATGCTTAGTTTGTAATCCGGTATTACCATGACCAAACGATCATCATTTGTTCTACATGAATTCACGTACTCCAATTATGATTAAAATCAATTAGGTCATTTAAAATCGTTGCTTCTATCAAATTAAGAAAGTACCCAATAGCACTGAAAATTTCATGCAGTCTACCAAATTCAATCTCTCTATTTTTAATGTTTGTTCATCTCAAGCTTCCAATTGTCATTGATTTTCAGATATTGATTTTCAATCCATACGGATGATTTCACATGAAATTAAAAAAGATAACCGAGTAAGTGTCCTTCCTGTAAACATCTCTTTCTAATGTTGTAGCATTTCTAATTAATTTTCCATCAAAAAGTGGAAATTTATTACATTCCTTTCAATCGTAAATTTGAGATAACTCACTTGATTAGATAAGTTTAATAAATTTATCATGTCATCGTCCACATGATTTCAAATAACTAACATATCCAAGAATCGAACATACAGTCTGGAATTTAGGAGTATCATATCTAAGAGGGCTTTCTCTATATCTTTCTTCGGAATCGACAATGGTTCTTCCATGGGAACACTTCTAATTTTCCTACACAATTCCTTCTTAAATATCAAATAAGTAAAAGCAATGCGTATGTTCACCATATCCATTATACGTGTCGTTCCAATATTACTGGGTGATCAACGAAGAAATGCTGAAAATAATCCAGTAATTTAATGATTAACGCATTGGTGAACATCGAAACCGCATCTAAGTTCGCAAACCTATGTTCGTTTAATTTAGATTTATCGACAATTTCAGCCAAATGGTATGCAGGTGCCAATTTATGGCCTAGAAAGTACGAATATTTTCTTACACTGTGGCATAGTAATTTTGACGTTTTGTATGCTGGGGATTGCAGGACATGAAAAATAATTCCCAAATAGTTACCTGGTTTGTACTTACTACTTTACTTTACTGCGGCTGGCTCCTTTTAGAGGATAAGCCGGCTCCATTGATATCCCGGATTAAACCTCTCCATGCCGGGCGGTTGGCAGCCATTTCGGAACATAAAGAGGGCCAATGACGCTCCCAGTGACGCGGACCATAAACATTGCGTAAACCTAGGAGTTCCAGGTCCGATTTGATTGTTGCAAGTCGTAAAGACCATCCCCTCCTCAACGCGGTACGACGGTGTCAACCATGTTTCGATGATCGATCGTACATGGGCTAACGGGGCTATGGCGGTGGTGTCACCAGGGCGTGGTGGATTTCCGACCGGCAATCGGATCTCCTATAAAATACCACATGAGCCTGACGACGGCACCATGACTCGGCGTGTGTTTCCCGCCACAAAAGGGGACAACAGCCACAGGATTACATGGACTCCTGGACAGTACCCGTACTTCCGAATGGCGAATGAGCTCTCAACAGCCACCGGCAACCATACAACTTACTGCTGCCTTGCAGACTGCGCTTGGATGTGCAAAGGCTAGAGGTGCGTCCTCGATCAAAAAGCCGAGTGGTGAGGGGACACCACTTGTACCAAATTCCCAAGAAACTCCATGAAAATGTCACAATCTATGAATACCGTTCATGCTACGGCGTCCCCGGCAAGCGACGCGCCCTGTGCTCCCCCAGAGGCTAGGGTGTCAAGTGAAAGGCTATCTGGTTCTATCAGCGCGAAAACACCTATTTATTTCGGGTGTTGGAATGTTCGAACATTGCTTGATATCGGCAGCCAAGCAATCACGGCCAAATCTTTATATGACTACCAGATTGAAGTTGCATGCCTGTCTGAAGTCCGACTGCCCGGCACGGGATCAACGAAGATAAAAGTACCGTCGGCAGAATCAACATACTTGATGCATCACAGCGGACCAGTTGACGGGTCCGGACAACACGGTGTAGCCATTTTACTTGGTCCTCCAGCGCAGAGAGCCATGCTGGCTTGGAATCTTGTATCACCGAGGATCGCAACGGTCCGACTGAGAGGGAAACCTTTTAACATCACAGTCGTAGCCGTCTACACACCAACCCTCGCAGCTGATTCAGATGTGAAAGATGAGTTCTACGACCAATTGCAAGAGACCATCAACGGAATTTCCAGAGGCGACATACTGTTTGTCGCTGGTGACTGGAACGCACGAACGGGACCTTCTGACTCATCCACCAGACACATACTGGGAAAGTTTGGTCTAGGTGAGCGCTGCGAGAACGCAGAGCGACTTATCAGCTTTGCAGAAGTCAACCATATGTGCGTTACCAATACGCGTTTCCAACACCCTCGGAAGCATTTGCTCACCTGGTATTCAAACGATGGTCACACAGCCAATCAGATCGACTACATTCTGGTACGGTCGCGTTGGATGTCTTCTGTCGAAAATTGCAGGTCATACCGAGGAGCTGAAACTGGCAACCGAGGAGGGTCCGACCACACTCTAGTACGTGCCAAATTGAGGCTCCATCTCAAGTCCCGACGGCGCCGTCAACCTACGAAACGCCTGAATGTTGCTGCCCTAACGGACCCATCCCGTTGTACAGCGCTATCTGCCTCAATCACTGCAAAGTTGACTGCCGCTGACAGTGGAACTCATGCCGTAGATAAAACCAATGTGGAGCATCAATGGAATAACTTGAAACTCTCTACTCAGCAAGCTGCGCTTGAAACGTTCGGAACCATCAAAAGTCACCATAAAGACTGGATCTCTGAACGCACGATGCCGGCGTCACAAAAAGCAAGAGATGCCCGGATGAATAACGCGCCTAATTATCGCCACCTGAGACGTGAAACCACGAGGTCTGCTCGGGCTGACCGTAAGCAGTACTGGGATGAAATGGCTTCCGCCATGGAATCGGCTGCAAACGTCGGTGATTTCGGGGGTCTCTTCCGTCTTATACGTAAAGCATCCGGTAAGCGCAATGCAGAGACAATTCTACGCAGCGCAACAGGAGACTTGATTTCTGATGTCAATGGCAAAATCGCAAGATGGGTTGAACATTTTTCGCAGTTATTGAACCGACCATACAGTGGCCGCTCCCCACCGCAACCACCTACAACATCTACACCCAGCTACGACGTAGACTGCTCTTCCCCAACTGAGGTTGAGATCGCTACGACCATCCAGCGCATGAAGAACAAGAAATCCCCCGGTGAAGATGGAATTCCTGCAGAGATCTACAAGGCCTGTATAGGCGCACTACTGCCATCAATCCATCGACTGTTCTCTTCTATCTGGGAACAAGAAGCATGCCCGTCAGACTTCGGAATGTCAATCCTGCTACCGTTTCCCAAAAAGGGTGATAGATCAAGGTGCGAAAACTACCGTGGTATCAGTCTTCTCAACACCGCATCCAAGCTGTTGGCGTCGATTTTATTGAACCGCTTTTGTAATGAGCGGCATGTCCGTACC